>PVKS010004218.1:0-95496 GCA_004027875.1 Aplodontia rufa | reverse complement strand
GTTCTTATAACAATAACCTTACAAGGAAGAAATACTAACACAGAAACCTACAATCCTAGGTTCCTGTGTGATGCAGTGAAACGAATACTGACTTTTGAAATTTGGTGCACCTTTGAATTGGGCCTGTGCTTCTTTTGGGGTATTTTACAATTCAATTTCACTATACGTACAAGGTATTTTGGTGTTGTAAGTAACGTGTGTGTGTGCAAGCGTGTGTGTGTGTGTGTGTGTGTGTGTGTGTGTCTATTCACTTATCTTCCTATCTTGGTAAGTCTTTCAGTCTGTAGTTCATGTTTTCTACTTCTCCTTTCTTTCTTTGAAGCTCCTGCCTCAAGACTTTTTCTCCCTTTTTTGTACTATTTTCCCATAATAGTGTTCTTCTAGGCCAGAGTCCCAGTCATACTGGTGGGAGGATTAAAGCTATGTCCTCTTAGTCACTCGGCAGTATAGCACAGAGTGGCCCAGGTAATGTTTGGAGATGACCTTCAAAAGTCCCTTTGTCCATCCAGGGTCATGGAGTAGACCCCAGTTAATAGCTCGTGCCCTATGCATGGCAGTATCATGGCACATTCTTCAGGACCTGCTCCTGCAATACCTTTTGCATCCAGATGTGGTTATTACTTGCGCTCTGCAGTTAAGGGAACACATTGGCTGGGGCCCATAGCAGAAAAACAGAGAATCAAGCCACAACCTTGTCTATTCTGTGAGCCTTCATTGCTCCCACAATGTTCCAGGTGCCCTGAGACATCACTGCAACATGAGTCATTGACAGTGTTTGCCACATCAACAGCATTATACCTGGCCACAGTGTTGCCCAAGTCAGCTCACTTCCACCTAGGCCTGGTGGGTCCCTTCCGAGTGCAGCCTGAAGAAGCCCCACACTGCCACTGCCACTTTGTAAATCTGTTCTTCAGTGATGAGAAAAGTTGGTCATGTGTTAATAACTGTTGAAGATAATTTAATGATAGACACAAGTTTCACAAGTATTTCTTTCCATTTTAACATATGTTTAAAAGTTTCCAAGGTAAAAGAATACAAAAATGTATTTTTTAAAAAAGCTAAATATAAAATCCAACATGATGGAACATCAGGCCAAAGGATTCTTACAGAATGTACCACAAAAGATAGAGAATGAAAATACAAAAGAAATGCTTGATTTGGTGCCAGTGTCACCAAAGATTGGGATCTTCCTGACAGCCACATTGTGGGGTGGGTGTTGGAAGATTCAAAGTCTTGGAGTCTCAAGACATGCAGGAGCCCAGTGCATTACTTCTTCATATGTTATGGCCCATCACACCTGAAATTGCTACAAAATGGTGTTATTGCAGCTAAATTTCAAGTCTTTTAATTTTTCTTTCATATTTTCATCCTCTGTCTTTTGTGGTATGTGCTATAATGAGACTCCTACAGCTCAATGTTCCACTATGTTGGTTTTTCTATTTAGCTATTTTTAGATATGTTTTTGTATTCTTTCATCCTGGAAACTTTCAAACATATGTTTAAATAGAAAGAAATAGCAATGAAACTTTGTGTCTTTCATTAAATTATATTCAACGTTTATTAACAAATGATCAACTTTGTTTCAACTGCCAGTACCTTCTTGACTGAATTTGTTTTCCATGATCTCTGTTTAATTTACATGGGCTAAATATTTACTTGTAGTGTGCTGAATTTCTCAGGTATGAATGATTTGGTTACTTAAATATGTGGACCTCCTTTTACTGTACTTTTAAATATTTGGTGCTTCTTGCTTATGTTTTCAATTTTATGGTGGATATTTCTTATTAGATGGTCTGCCACATTATTGCATAACCTAGGTAGAGATTAAGGGTTGTGATGAATTGCTAGAATTTTTGCAGAAATATATTTATGGTGAGATTCTGGAAGAGTCAGAATATGGCACTGGACCATATACATCAGCAACTGGCCTGAATGTGGTACATCCAACTTCTGTATCTTGCCAAGTACTTGGAGTTCTATCTTCTGTCTTTGACCCATGCTACCACATACTAGTGCCTCCAGGGTGCAGACATCCCGACCGGCCAAGAAGTAAAGTATCACGAGTCTGCCTGCGTAGATGTTCTTGCTACTGTACCAAACTAATTGCCCTAAAGATTTCCACAGTTTCTCTCTCCTCCTCATCTACCTGAATTATCTGCCAAATTCTTGTCTATTCCTATATGCCCTCTATCTTTCAGGTATTACTCCCAGTTTCTGAATATTTCAAGAGATTTTTAATAGCAAAAAGTCCCCTTTCTGTTATTCTAATATAGTTATGGGTTTAAATTTTTTCTTTTGCAGGCATATGGTAGTGATTAAGAATGTGGACTCTGGACTTGGGCTGCCTGGGTTGAATCTTGGCTCTGTTACTTCCTTTGTGGCCTTCAGCAAATTTGTTAACTTCTCTGTGCCTCCATAAAATGGAGATCAAAAAGGTTCATGGAGTTATTATGAAGATTAAATATACTGGCATCTGAAATGCTCAGAACAGTGCTTGGGTCAGAGTGAAGTAGGACTCTAAAATAGAAAATCACTTGTGCTAAACTTTTCAGGAAGGGATAAGGGTCACTTTTATTAAACTGTCCAGAGATGTACGTAGAGTACTTGCCTAGCATGTGCAAGGCCCTGGGTTCAGTCCTCAGCACTGGGGACTTACTAGGCAAGAGAGACACGTTGAGGAACAAAACTTCTCCCAACAAAACCTGCAAAGTTCTTCTATACAAGTCCAGGCGAGGATGTATGATTTCTTTTTTGTATGTTTGTTTGTTTGTTGTTGATGTCTCAAAAAGAGAGAGAGAAAGGATCAATTTTATTTCATTTTCATCTGGCTTTTGTTTCTCCAACACTTGGTTGTATATGTGCTGCTGGGGTTGAACCTGGGTCCTCACACATGCCACTTCAACCGCTGAGCCACTGCTCCAGCCCTGAGCATACAAGATTTCTAATAATTCTATCAAAAGTGGTAAATAATTTTGATGGGGTCCTGGCAGGACAATTTTAATATACCAAGCATTCTGTGTGCCAGGTTAAAGCTAGTTTTTTCCCCACATTTTTATTTTTATTAATGCATTATAGTCATATATGATGATGGGATTTAGGTTATATATTCATACATATATATAAATAAAGTGATATAATTTAGCCAATATTACTCTCCAGCTCCCCCTCACTCCCTATCTACCACTCCCAGCCCCTTTCCTCTATTGACCTCCCTCTAATTCTCATGGACTCCCCCACTTCCACATTTCTTTCACTTTTTCCTCTCTAGATTCTACATATGAGAGAAAATATAGGACTCTTGACCTTATTAGTTTGGCTTATTTATCATAACTTAATGGTCTCTAGTTCCATCCATTTTCCTGAAAATGATGTAATTTCACTTTTCTTTATGACTGAATAAACTCTGTTCTCTATATATATATGCCACATCTTCTTTATCCAGTCATCCACTGATGGACACCCAGGCTTGTTCTGTATTTAGGTTATTGCAAATTGTTCTACTATAAACATGGGTGTGCATATGTTACAGCAATATGATGACTGACTATTCAGGATAGACACTGAGGAGTGGCATAGCTGGCTCAAAGGGTGGTTCCATGCATAGTCTTTTGAGGAACTCCATCCACCTTTCCTAGTGGCTATACTAATTTACAGTCCCACCAACAGTGTTCCTTTTCCTTCACATCCTCTATAGCATTTATATTTATTTATTTATTTATTTACTTATTTATTTATTTATAAAGAGAAGGAAAGTGTGAGAGAAAGACAGAGAGAATCGATTTTACCTAGTTTTTCACGTGACTTTTGTTGCTCCGGCACTTGGTTGTGTACATGGTGCTGGGGTTCAAACCCGTGTTCTCATGCATGCTGGGCAAGCGCTGTAACCGTGGAGCCACCGCCCCAACCCACTATATAGCTTTTATTATCATTTCTTATTCTTTTTTCTTTAAAGAGAAAGAGGAAGAGAGAGAGAGAGGGAGAGGGAATCAATTTCATTTAATTTTTCATGTGGCTTTCGTTACTCTGACACGTCCTTGTGTATGTGGTGCTGGGTTTCGAACCCACATCCTCACTCATACCAGGCAATCTGAGCCACCACGGCAGCCTCATTTTTTAATTCTTGATTATTACCATTCTGGCTTGTGTGAGATGAAATATTAACATAGTTTTGATTTGCATTTCTTTATTTGCTGATAAGGTTGGACATTTTTTCATATTATTTGTATTTCTTCTTTTGAGAAGTGTTGTTTAACTTACTTGCCCAGTTATTAATTGGTTTATTTGCTTTTTTGGTGTCAAGTATCTTGAATTCTTTATACATTCTAGATATTAATCTCTATTAGAAAAATGCTAGATTGCTTTGATCTCGTAGTTTTTGTATGAGGCAGCCAACTTTCTCAGGGTGTATGATTTTAAACAAAAGAATTTCAAGTATTACTCCTTTGATGCTGCTATGATTCAAGGAAGAGGAATTCTTGGTACTCCAGCCTTGCTGCTCACCAGCTGGAAAAGGGTCAATCCCTTGAGTTTAACAATAATAAGTGTTCTATGAATGTTATTTGCTATTGTCAGGGTTTGGAGTGGACATTGCTATTATGTGTTCTTCTTGTGGCTCATGTGTTATTTGTTATGATCTACATGACCTTAAGGTATGTACTCAACATCTTCCATCCTCATATTTCTTACTAGCAAATGAGGATAACAATGACTTTCTCATTAGGTTAGACTGGCACGAAGAAATTCAGATACTCTTTGTTTTATGACGAGGGTCTATGCTGGCAAACCCATTTTAAGTCAAAAATATTGTAAGCTGTAAGTTCATTTAATATACCTTTCGAACATAGTGAAGTATTAGCTGATGGGTCCTGATAATTCTTTCAATGATGAACTACAACTATGTGATATTTGGCACATCAGTGAGGAGCAATTCAAAGAACTGTTACTGTTATAAAAGTCACCTTCACATTTTTTTGTGATTAAGGCTTTTTCTTTTTATCTTACTTCTATGAAAAATTAAAACATGAAACGGAATTGATCCTGAGTTCTATCTCATTACAATAGTAAGCAACATTCACCCATGGTCATGTGGATTAATGAAAACAAGGAAGGCCTTATTCATCCCATAAGAAATGTATTTGTAAGAACATTTCGCTGTTTAATCATATATCAGTAATTTATCAAGCGATATATCTTGTATCGCTTTTAAAATTTTTATGTTAATAGTAATTGTCATATAGCTCCAACTAGAACCACATGTTTCAAGTGTAGAGATTCATGGTCATACAAAAAGGAAAGTCTTAAATTTCACTCTCATTCATTAAAAAAAAAAAGGTAGTGACAGCTCTATATTAGGCCCTGTTTCAAACGCTAGGAATTCAGCAATGATAAAACACAAAACAAATGTCTGTCTATAAGGAGTTTACATTCTAGTAAGTAGAGACAGACAAAAACCAAAGAGCAAATTCATATAAAATATAATGGGAAAGGTACATAATTTTTCCCCAGGAAAAAACCAGATGGGTGTTAAATAAGACTTTCAGCCATGAATATATATATAATATTAATATAATACTGTGTGTGTGTGTGGAGGAAACACTGAAAACATGAATTCAAGGAGATAAAAAAGGAACTTTAAAATAAGAAGTTTGATTATGCATTTGTAAAATGCATGATGGTGAGGGTTTTATGACTTTAGCTCAGATTTCGTTGGAATCCTAATAAGTGTGATATAACAGTGTCCAAAAGTTTGTGTTTTACACCATTTTTTATGATATGCTAGAAATATTTTCCAACAATGATGAAAAAATGTGAATTTCCTCCTTAAAATGTTTGAGGGAAGACACCACTTTATAAAACTGAGCAAATGTGAGGAACACTGACTAGAACATGTGGATTCTGTCCTTAGGGGAGGGATAAGGTCATGTCAATCCGTGCTGTGACACCTGCTTCTGGATTTTATCATATCAGTTTCAGTTCTGTGATGAAATGTCACTTAAGGAGCTGAGTATAAATTTATGCTCGTTTTTCCTAAATATGTTTTACATTTATGTCACAGCAAAGAAATCGTTTGAGATTTGAACTCCAAATGTCCACTTAAGAATATGATAGAATAGCATTTTCTGAAGGTTCATCAAAAGGAATTTTGAGAAACTTCAAAGAAATAAACAAAACCTGTGAGGTTCAAAGACATTGATTCTTTAGGAGAAAAATAAAAAGCCTGCCTTTACAATTTCATTATTTACATACTTAGTTTGAAAATTACCCCCAACGATAATCCCTGAATAAGAAGTCCTGTGGTGTGGAGGGTAAAGGAAGCCTTCTAGTGCATGTCTGTTGTGATTCTGAACATCCAATACAGCCTTGTTCTTGCAAAAGGAAAGTGCTGAATGCAGTAGGAGGGCTTGTCTCCCCCTAGTGGCCAGTGTGTTATGTATGACATTGTTCTAAAATCAAAATACTATGCACACTTCATTCTTCAAATTGTGGTGAAAATGAGACTAACCATAGCACTACTATTACTTTCTAGTGTCTATAAAACTTGACAAAAATAATCAGGTAGAAGATGCATAATAGTTTATAATAGATACACTAAATATTTATATATGTCTTAAATATACTTTCGGAATTCCACAAATCTATTTATTTCTCCTTTGCAGACAAAAGTGATTTTGCCTAAAAATGTAATTTTATAGGTTTTTAAGGTACTTCATTCACATATTTTATGGAAAGGTACTTTAAAGAGCTTTATTTTATTTTTCTGTTAGTCAGTTCATTTTGACACCTACATAAAAATACTATTTACTAATATGTGCTTAAGATTGATGATATCATTTGAGACTGTTCTTAAATAACAGAAAATTTATACCTAATTAAATTTAAAATATTACTTACCAAATAAAGAGATGAATTCCTAATGTGTGATTTTATCATACCTGATATTTTCCATGTAAAATGGGCTCGTCATAATGAATTTCATTTTTTGTTTGCAATTCTGTTAAAAATAAGGCTGTAAATAGCATATTTATTGAAATTATATTATAAAAATAGTATCACCTTTCTTTTGTGTAGGATGTTACAATTTATAAATGCTCTCGTATGGTTTTTATTATTACCTTTGTTTTAATTTTATTTATTTATTTAAAGAGAGAAGGACAGTGAGAGAGAGAGAGAGAGGGAGAGAGAGAGAAACAATTTTTATTTAGTTTTTCATGTGGCCTTCATTGCTCCGAGACTTCATTGTGTACGTGGTGCTGGGGTTTGAACTTGCATACTCATGCATGCTGGTCAAGTGCTGTAACCGCCAAGCCACCGCTCCAGCCCCGTTTATTTTCATTTTAAAAGGTGTCTGATGTATCCTCCACTCTTTTAAGGTCTTTGAAGATTTGCTTATACATTAACTCGTGCCTTTATAAAGTCAGGGTCCTCAGGATTTCTGCATTCTCAAAGTCATCTCCATTGCCAGGCTCCTACACCCATGCAATACATCACTGCCCTCAACATGACAATACAGGCATGAATTCAGCTCCATTATAAATTTTGAAAAAAGCAACCATTCAACCATGGCATTTGTGAGTTTGTTGAAGACTGGGAAGAAAGGAAGGAAGAGGGAGAAGTTTAGATTATACTGATGCAGATTGAAACTCTGGTAGCTAGGTTCCCAACATGTCTTTCTGCCTCCCTTCTGCTGGGAATCCTACAGTGGCTCTTCTCTGTTCATGTTCCCTAGACTCATACAAAAGAGCTATAAAATATTGGGTACCCTCTTTAGGAAGAAATTATAAACTTTTTCCCCCCTTTGTTAGAGAAAAAGACATTGATATTCAGATGCACAGTTTCCCAGGACTACCTTGCTGAGTACTTGATATACAGGAGAGGACAAATGGCCTCTAGACCGCAAAATCCTATCCCCCAACAGAGAAATGCTTAGCCTACTGGGTAAGAAGTTATTTATAATATAAACTATCAATTTAATGCACAAGAAATTCAAAACAGAGGTCTACCAGGAACAAGAAAAGAAAAAAAGTATTTTGATTAGGTTATTTATGACAAAATTAAAACTGGGTAGAGTTGTATTTTGTAGACTAGTTGCTTGCCTTGGCAGCCTAAAATCTGTGGCCAAGGGAATTTTTTTTCATATACCCAGATAAAAATTCTCAAGAATTAAAATGAAAGCAATACTCTCCCTTCACTTTCATTGGCATTTTTTATTGCCAGGTGATTTCATATGAATTAGTCCAGATTAGGTTTGATTTTTTTTAATTGTGATGTTTGGGATATCTCCCATTCAACTTCCTCAGATCTTTAGCCAATTTTCTCTTGGCCCTGATTATCAGGGAGAATAAAATTAAGTTAATCAACTGAATAAATGGATAAGCTTAGAGGCTTATCTCAAGTCAAGAAAAAGACTTTGCAAGAGGTAACAGTATGGAATGAAGACAGAGAACAGTTAATACCAACTTGTTACATTGGCAAGGGTGCTGCCTATGAAGTTTTGTACATCATAAGAAGATGTGTCTATTCTATAGGTTAAACTTGGCTTTATATGTTTAGTTTGAAAAGTTAAATTTCTGAACCACAAGGACAAAGACTAGGTGGCAACAGATCACAGCCAATGACTTCCATGGTTTCTTCCTCTATCTGGAAAACTTGAAGCTGTGCAAGTTTCTTAGCAGAAAAAAAAATGGTGAGGTATATTCAGAAAAATCTTGCAAAAGACA
Source organism: Aplodontia rufa (assembly GCA_004027875.1). Classification (NCBI taxonomy): domain Eukaryota; kingdom Metazoa; phylum Chordata; class Mammalia; order Rodentia; family Aplodontiidae; genus Aplodontia; species Aplodontia rufa. The sequence goes on along the minus strand of PVKS010004218.1, from coordinate 86,779 downwards.
ATGCCCAAAGGGTGAGTGTAATTAATTTTGGACAAAGAGAAAAGGAGAGAAATATGTATTCCACTGCCACTGAATTTTCAAATTCTTCCTTGCCTGAGAGACTGTTTCTCCTCTTCTCCCTTTATCTGCTGGAGAAGTTAGTGTCTGTATGGATCACCAGAAAAATTTACCCTCTTTTAGTAACACCCAGTGTGCCCGTTCCCCTTGGATCTGGGCTTTCCCCATTACTAACTTGGAACCAATGGAACACTAACGAATTGGCGCTGTGATACCTGAGTCTTGGTCAGAAGTTGGCTTAGCGATTCCTTAGTCTCCCAAGGGGCTGCCTGGAAGTCTTGAGCAACTGTGAAAGAGTGTACCCATTAACAGGCCTTGTGTTCCAAAAAAAACTCAGTCCTACTGTGTGAGAAACAGCCTTGAGATTCTGTGAGACCAAAGAGAAAAGCAAACAGATCCAGGATTGCACAGATTGTAATTTACTGGGGACTTACTGACAGAAGCAAGATCCTGGGTGGCACAAGACCAGTGGATCCCCTCAATTTATATCAGAAGTAAGGGGTGTATATAGTGGTCAGGATGCACCTTATTTACCTTGAATTAATATCAAGGACATCAGGCACGTTCCTGGCACCAATGTCATCAGGGTCTGAATTGTAAAAACTCTACATATCACTCCAGTGATTTTGTTATTTATAGCAGATCAAGAAACTATGTGAGGGACACTCAGGGCAATCATAGCAGTTAAAACTCAAGATGGCTGTAGTCATGTCAAGCTGAATCTCTACAACTTAGAACATGACACACTGAAAATCACATGGAATAGAAGAATCTCCCAGCTAAGCCCTGTCCAATTTCCTTACTCATATAACCTTAAGGTATAATAAAATATATGTTATGCCACCAAGTTTGGGAATTGTTTATTAGATAGCAATATATAAACAAACACTGGGCTTCCATTTACTTTCCAGGTCTTGGCATAGATTTCACATATTTGGGGAGCCTTTTCAGATCCCCAGTTCTGAGTTAGATATTACTTCTTGGTACTACCTCATTTTAGCAACTCACATATTGTGTTAGTAGTATCTGTTTGTTCTTGTCTGAGCCTAGTGAGGGCAAAGATCATGTCTAAACTGATCACTGCTGTATCTTTAGAACCAATAGTGTCTAACAAATAGTATGAAATAAACCAACATGACCCATTGTATCAGTCAGTATGTTTCTTAAGTTAGCAAACTGATCTCTGACTCCACTTGGAAGAAAATCTTTGCCTATAATCCCATGTGAAAATCAGCTTATAATAAAAGCAGTCACCTAGAATATATCTCATCTCAGTGAAGTGTAGGAGCAAGATGCATTGCACAAGTCATTTAGCCACCTAAGTTATTAGAGTGTGTGGAGGATTAAGGAACAGACCTACGGGGTTAGGAGTGTAGCCCAATGGCAGAGAGCAGGCTTAGCATGCAGAAATCCCTGTTTAATAATGAAACCAAGGAAGAAAGGAAGGAAGCAAAGGAGAGAGAAAAGGAGGGTGGAATAGATCTAGCTAGTTAGTTTTCACTTAACTCTATTGCTGTGAATTTTGATTAATCAAAGGGTGAATAGGCTTGGATCAGGACTAGTCTTATAACTTTTATGGATACAGAGACCATTAAAGCTGTGAAGGCTCATGGTCTGTTTTCCAAATGAAGAAAATGCCTTCCCATTAGCTATAAATAAGACATCTGTGCACTGGCAAACACTAGCACAAACAAATTCATTTTGTAACAGTGAAACTGTCAAGAACACGTTTAAACAGAAAATATACAACTAGGGAAAGTTTTACAAGATGCAGATGTCATGTAAGGCAGGGAGTTGAACCAAATGACCCAAAAGATGTAATGGGAAAGACTTTTTACAAAATGAATAAAAGATCAGAGAAAATAAACATGCACAATAGGATGACCCTCCCTCTTATGTCATTTGATGAGTTCTTGTAAGGGCAAATGCTTCCACAAGCTTTTGAACCTGTTTGAAGTGTTGCCAGGAAAAGGCCAAAGGTATCTTCAATAGGAGCTTCTTGATCTTTTTAACTCTTGGGGGTTGCTCTTAATCTCTTATAGGACCTATCACTTTGAGTCTGAGAGCACTTGGGATAAATGGTATTGTAGCTGCGCACAGCAGCCCCCACACATTACTATCCCTGTGACATCTTTAGGGACTGAAATACCAATTTACTGTCACTATTTTCAGAGCTCAATTTTTCCTACAGCATATTCCTTACCAAGAATTTCCTATTAAAATGAAGTACAGCATGAAAGCCAAGGACCAATGTGACTTCATACACGTTTCTGATATGATACAAACTACATGTAATTTTATGTTGTAATTTAGTTTTCTATTTATGTTTAAGATTTGGACTGTCAACGGCATATTTTATTGCTGAACAAGTATATAGGAAGGAAAACTCCTCCAAAGTCATAAGCTCAACAAAGTCAATATTGTTATTCTAATTTTTTTAAGAAAAAGAATGGAGGTTCAAATTGAGAGGTTACTTCTCAATTTAGGAAAGAATACATTATAAATGTATCACGTAGTAAATTAAAGCACTTTTTCCTCACAACCCCTCAGTATGTATTCAAAATTATATATGTTAGAACTCAACATAGTCTTAGACAGAATATAGTCAATACTCATTATTTTAATGAGGTATGATGGTGCATGCCTGTCCCAGAAACTCAGGAGGTTGAGGCAGGAGGATCACAAGTTTGAGCCCAGCCTCATCAAATTAGCAAGGCCCTAAGCAACTTAGTTAGACCCTATCTCAAAATAAAAAATAAAAAGAGGACTGGCACTGGGGATGTTACTCAATAGTTAAACATCCCTGAATTCAATCTCTAATACCAAAAACAAACAAAAATCTTTCATTATTTTAAAGGCAAGCCCTGAAAAGTTTATCTAAATTCACATAGTGTGGCAGAGCAGAAATTACCTGCTAACATTTCCTATATATTCATTGAACAGTCTTGTTTAGTTCTCAGGGCAACAATACTGATATTCTTAAATCACATTGAAGGATTCCTTTTGAAAAAGAGGCCAAATGCTCTGTAAATTCTGTTTCCCAGATAACGAAGTACAGTTAATGAAGGTAGGCCAAATCTCAAAAGATTTAATTTACCCTCTGACACTGAAGTAAAATTATATATATATATATATATATATATATATATATATATAATATTTACTATAATATCTATTTACAATAGCAGCCAGGCATGGTGAGATTTCCCACTGGGTATCTCTCCAATCAAACACAACATTTTCACTTCCAGATGGGAGTAGGGCAGAGAAATGGAACAAAGTATTTGATAGAATTGAGTTGGAAGAGTGTTTTCTTCTTTCAGTGGAACAGGAGCAAGGAAGTAACTTTTTGGAAAGGAAGAGAAATAGGAAGGTAAAGGGCTAAAATGGGATGGGACAAGAAAAAGAAAAAGTTAAGTGTCCTTTAATGGAACCAAATGCATAACCACTTGGGTATAGTTACACCACAGAAGTCAAACCTTCTCCAGTTTCACTTGGCATATTTCCTTGCCTTTCCTCTCCTAACCATCTCTCTCCAGCCCATTCCATCTTCAGCCATTACTCTTATGGAGCCAACAGTTTATTGTGGAAGTCATAACATTAATTTAAAAATAAAAGTTTAATAAGTCTCTGGCCAAGGATGAGCAATAATCCTTTCTCAAGGTTATTTTTTCATTGTCCTGAGCCTAGTACATTTCTATGAAATTCTGAACTCAAGAATCAAACAAAATGGGAGCCAGTGGTCCCTACAGCTGAGGAGTAAAGATAGGTCCACAGATACTCCGTGCCCTTGGGAATAACACAGTTCCTCTCAGCACCCATTAAGATGTTCTTATTGAAAGCAAAGAAGCCCAGCAAAGAGTGGATTCCTCAAATACGATTGTACTATGAAGCTTGATTTTCTCCTCGGGGATAAAGTAAGAGAGCAAGATTCATGTATTTCCTTGTTGATTAATGGCTGGTGGTTCATGGGCTCTTCGTGAAACCGAAATGCAGCTGCTAAAATTTGCTCCAAAGTTCATGATAATGACTTATCCCATAGTAACGAGAGTGCTACTAAAGAGCTGTTCCCAGGACCAAGCCCAAACATAGGATTGAAAATATCAGGGTTGAGATGACGATGAATGATGAAAAATATTGCCAAATATGGAAATAGACTATAAATTCTAGTTTCCTCAATCAAGAATTAATTCACTTTGGCTGCAAAGGAATATTAACAATCTAACTCAACTCACATTTGCCTCATCACTGTCAGAGGATTTTGGAAGGTAGCCGTGAGCATAACATTCAGTTAACATAATACTTGTATTTTCTTTTTGCAATTTTTTTTCCAGTTTTCAAAAGCAGAAACATTACAAAACCTTGGATAAATATGTTACCTGTTTTTCTTCCATACTTAAGAAATCCAGCAAATGATTGTTGGATATATGTAGAGATATATTTAAAAATGGATTGCAAACTTCTGTGCATATGTTATATACCTATAAATAACTTTATAAATTTTTCTTTTTTAAAACGTGGATAAAGACCAGCTGATGTTTCAACATGAGGAGCAAACAAAACTTTGAAAAGCATGAAGGAAACTCCAGTCTTACTTTGTATTAATAACTGTTTTTGTTTGTTTTGTGGGTGGGTAGGTGAGTTGGGCTCCTTTTCCACATGAGGCACATTTTCCATTGGTAAATTCTTAAAAAGAACAACAATACTGTCCCAGTTTTGGTTCTTGAGGTAATTTCAGGGTTTCCCTAGATGACAAAAGGTGAGCGTGGTATGTGGAATGATAATATTGAACACAAGCAAGTAAAATGTATAGATGGTATTTAATGTGATGCAGAAAAAGATCAGGAAAGGGAATATGAAGCGCCAAGGTGCAGGAAGAAACAGTAGATAAGTCTGTGGATAACTGATAAGATGAATTTTTAGAAAAGATAACTTTGAAAGAGGCACTGGTATTACTGATCCCTATAGAAACGGAACAGCTGTAATTGAGGCCCTAAAGCAAGAGAATGCCCCCTGTGTTTGAGAAACAGGAAGGATCCTCGAGTCATTTATAAGATAGGAATGGCAGGGAGAGCTGCTGAGAGGTCATGAGGGTTAGATCCATAGATCCTGTAAGCTTTTGTGAGGCCTTTTGCTTTGGAGTAAATAAGAAGAGAAGCTACTGCTGGGTTTTGAATGGGGGCCAGGAATGTATAATACTTTCTGGTTTTCAAAGGACCCCCTATGGATGTTACATTAAGATTAAACTATAAGCAAACATTGCTAGAAGTCAGGTAGCCAATCAGAAAAGAGTTGTAGATAGAAAGCCAGTGTGCCGTGTTTATTTAATTCCTATTTATCTCAATCTTTTCAGCTCTTAAAACTTAGTCTCAAATAGGATCCATAGAAGCTCCTTCTATAAGTCCATGCTGTGATGGATCCCCTTAGGACATTTTGATTCAGAAACCGTCTTATTCCTATGCTACCTGTTAAGGTAAAGTATGCTCCACTGACTTTTGCCAAATTTTAGTCATTCCTTTCCTTATGTCACACGTACTCCTATTTGACCTTTATTTTTGGTGGCCCTTCCTCCTTTTGAGGAAGCTATCTCATAGCTATTTTCAAGATAAAGATTGGTCTTGTCCACCATTCTTATTACTTGATTTCCTTTCCAAAGCTTTTTGTTTCATGCTACCAATCTGGACTTTCATAAGCAATCACCTTCCTTTATACTTGAAGAACTTCTAGAATTTATTCTGGTGCAGATTTGCAGAAGATGAATTGTCTCTGCTTTGTTCATTTAACAGCTTTAGTATGATATTGTCGTATTTTTATTTCAGGCACTTAACATTATCATTTTTGTATTCTGGACTCTACAGTTCCAAATGAGACTTCAGCCTCCAGTCTTATTGATTGCTTCCTTTAATCTATCAAGAATGACCTTATAGTTATTAGGGTTCAACAGTTTAATGATGTCGTAAAACTTTTAGTTCCCACTATATTTATCTTGCTTGGAGTTCACTGAACTTGAATCTGTTGAGTGGTGCCAATCTCAGATACTGATCAGTTTTTCTTTTATTCTTTCTACATGAGAGAGAGAGAATGAGAGAGAGTGTGTGTGTATGCTTCAGCATGGGTAAACTCTATTGACCTGTCTTAAGATTCACAGACTCTTTCTTCAGCTGTGTCTAGTCTACTGGTAAGCCCTTAATCTTCATTTCTGATATTGTATTTTCAATTCTACTGTTTTCATTGGCTCCCTTATATAGTTTTCTATGTTTCTGATAAAATATGCCATCTGTTATAATTTTTTTACTTTTTCCACAATACTCTTTAACATATTTGTTATAATTCACTTTTAAAATCTCTATCCAATAACTTCAATGTCTGTGATGTATGATTCTGTGAGCCTGCTTTTATTGACTGATTCTTCTTTTGAATCATATTTTCCAGGTTGGTTTATATATATTTTTTGCACATGTCATGTTTTTATTTATTTTTTTTTAATTTTTTTTACTGTTTGCTAGACATGCTGTGCTACTCTCTTTAAACTCTACTTTCATTTGATTCATGGGTTTAGTTTCTTTATACACAGCCAAAAGCTTTCTGCTCTTTGTCCTTCTCTTTTTAGTGAGTCTCCCCTGCTTCCCTTTGTATTTTGATTACACCAGTGTTATTGAATGGCTCTCAGGAGCTAGTTTGTTATGAGAAAACCGAAGACCTGGTTCATAAAACACTTGCAGTCTGTATTTAGACAAAGAAATGCTTCAATTCCTCTGTGTTGGGGAATTCTGGCTCACAATCATGAAGGTTGGGATGAGAGTGGGTTAAGGGTTGACTGTCTCCACTCATCTGTGGAGGTGGGGTCTAGACCCTAGACAATGAGAAAGTTGGTCTAGTAACATGAGTTAAATCCAGATAAGATGTAATGCTTTACAATCTAATACTTTTTTAGAGTTATAATGGGAAGGGGAAGGGAGGGATAAGAGAGGGTAAGGGGAGGGGGCACTCCTGGGGATAATTGCAATATCCAGAATATATTCACATTTTATACACGTTATATATTATTTTTTTAAAATCTTGTAAAGTTGTTCAAAAATAAAAAATTAAAAAAAAAGAAAGGTATCAGGGAGGATGCAGAAAGTGAAGACAGGGTTAGATTATAGACCAACAGAGGAAAAGGGAGATGGGGATTTAGCAAAGAGAACAAAAATGCAGAAGAAATCAAGAAAAATAAATGTGATATTTTCAGGTTTGCAGGCAGTAGAATATGATAAGAACAGAGGTAATATGAGGCCAGAAAAAAATCATGATGAAAAAAATTTCTTTTTTCTCTTTTTTTTATTTCTTTGTCTTTCTTTCTTTTTTAGATAGGATGCTGCTAAGTTGCTAAGGTTGGCCTGGAAATAGGGATCTTCCTGACTCAGCCTCCCAAGTTGCTGGGATTACACACATGTGCCACCATGCCCAGCCACAGAAATTTCTTTTAAAGAATTTCGCTTTTCCTTCCTTGTTATTTTTCACTTATGACAGAATGATAGTTATAATATCTTTTATATTACACTAGTATGTGAATAATAGTTATATTTTATACTATTCTAGTATGTCTATACAAAGTGCCATCAATGACATTTCCTGGTCTAGTATTTTTATATTTTAATGAGCTCCTATGCTCAAAAACCTAATCAAAATACAACTAAGATGTTTCATTTATACTTGACTTTTCCTTATCATCTTAGATTGTTCTTTCCAATGTGTTAAAAAATGATGAAAAAGTGAAAAAAATGTCAACCAAATTATTGTTTCACCTCTGAGAGATTAAATGATATGTAAATAATTTTCCAGTGAATTGTTTCATTTATTTACCAAATGTATCAATTAACAGAATTTAAAATAATTGAAGTAGTTGTGTAAACAGCAGTGATCATGAGATCCAAACTCATGATTATAACTTTGCTTCTGCCAAACTAGAAACTATTTTCTCTTCTATAAGCATGACGTTTAAATTCTCAGCTCTGTTGGACTTCTAACACATCAAAAATCCATCAGTATCCTACAAAGAACAAATAATAATCACAAAAAGTGTCTGTTATGTGGCAAAAGAAGTTCCTGACAGGTTCCTCCCTAAATAAAAATAAATGGAATGACTTCCATAAAATTTATGTGGTCCACTCAGAAATAGTTGGACTACATCAAGACCTCAAAAATGTCTGGTGAAAAACACAAGAACCACAGGAGGATAAACTTCCTATTGATGAGATCTCTCGGATCAAGGAATCCCCATCAAGAAATGTTATGGGAAGCTTATCACTGCAACCTTTGGACAACACGGTAGACAAAACACTGAATAGTAAAAACAGCAATTGCATAACAGTTTCTTCATTTCTACATGTAATAGGCCTGTCTTGCTTCTATGCTTTTTAGTTCAGGATCTCTGCCCTATGAGATTGTCAATAACTAATGTAATGAAAAGAAAATGTTCTCTTGTGCAACCCTGTCTCTAAGTCCTGAGATCCCAGGGTTTGCTCAGCACTGGATGGAACTCTATCCATATTTACTCTCTGTCTAATCTGCTGTGGGGCAAAAGCCCTGTATTTGTGAGAGGGCTATCTCAGACAAGGATGCTATCTTTGACCTTAGAAGATAAGAAAGTTAAGAAATTGAATTCAGAACTTGTTCTTCATTAACTTCATTCAATTCATGTCATGAGATGTAAAACTAAATTGCCATTTAAGGAAGTAGTGCAGCTAGACACATTGGCACACGCCTATAATCCCAGTGACTCAGGAGGCTGAGAGAGGAGGATCACAAGTTCAAAGCCAGCCTTAACAATTTAGTGTGACCCTTAGCAACTTAGGAAGACCCTGTCTCAAAATAAAAATAAAAATAAATAAGTGGCTTGGGGTGTGGATCAGAAGTCAAGCTCCCTTGGGTTCAATACCAAGTACCAAAATAAGAAGGAAAGGTAGTAGTAGAGAAGACACTGAATGATACTTAAATTTGAATAATTTTAGGCCTAAGATTAGTTATGAGATCATTAAAATCAAAACTCACTGTAGAATTTAAAAAGTGACTTTGAAGATGCAGATAGTAGTAATACTGTGCTGTAAAGGTGATACATTTGGATAGTGACCTCATATGTAAAATTAGAAAGTAGTGTTTTATGCTCTTGGAGTTGTTTAACTTAGAAACTGGTACTTGGTCTGAATTCTTCTACTAAACAGACTGTGGAAACTTCCATAAGATATTCACGAATTAGGCACCCCTCTAATATTAGGTTTTTAACCCATCATTTGTAGCATTTCTTAATCTATCTCCCTCTCTAAACTTTGGAGAAGGATATTTTCTATTACATTTGCATCCCATCTTCCCAGCCAATTCCAATTCTTTTATACTCATCAATGACCATTTTTGCATGCAATTTCGAAGGAACTGAGTACTCAATATCTGCTTTACTTGCTTATTTTATTTTTTTGCTATACCTGACAAGAATGCATGGGAAATAAAATGAAGTAAACAGGAGGAAAGAAGCATATTATCATTCAAAAATGATAATAAATTGGTTATTTCACATAGAATTAGTTAAAGCTTCCAAATACCTTCATCAAATGACTAATAATTCATCAGCTACAGTTTGTATAATTAGAGATATCTAAATTTATAAGAAGAAACTATAAAAGATTTCTGCATAACAGTATGGTACCTCCATTAATTGATCACAAAATTGTCATAGTTTTGTTTCCGTGAATGGAATGATTGGCAGAATTTTACTCTATATCAGTTGCATAAGTCAACACAGCTTGTATATTTCTCATGTTTTGTACAAATTTTATGTGGCTGTCATGTGAGTCTCTCAACAGCTGTCCACTGTGGCTATGGGTCACTGATGTGGTTCTTATGTGGTTCACAAGATATTTATAAAATTCAGGTGTAGTTCCTGTATCACCGATGTGGTCTGCACAGGTCTTAAATAATTTTTACTTATTTATTAATTTGTTCAAGAAGGGATACATTTGGAATTCTTATCATATAGAGTGTGGGGATATCTGAAAATTTGCAAAACTAAAGAGAACAATCATGTCATATGATGAGAGGAGGAGCTACAGTCTTTAATGGCAGGCTAATAAAGGCACTTTGTCCCTAGAGTCATTTTATTATGTGACTCCTAGATTCTGCCAAGAAGACTGAGACCACCTACCTGAACATTGAAAAACACAGCTGAGATCTGTCTTTGTGACCCAGACAAATGCCCTCTCAACTTCTCTCTGAATGAAAGAAAACATTACAGCTCAGTCCAGATGAAAACAAGCACTTTCCCCTACTTTTTCTGTGGGAAAGATGATTTGAAACCAAAGTGAATATATTTGAAAAGTCTTGGGAAAAAACAGAACAGATTTTTTTAAAAGTCATTCCTTTACCCATCGGTATGCTACTTGCAGGAGTCTTACAAAGAAAACTTCTGTTGGAGTGGAAAACACTGAGCAAAACCCATGTTATGTGAAACTTTAATTCCCTGGAGCTAGGAAAGGTGAAAGAACCAGGTCCGTATACTCTTGGACTGTTTTCATTAGCTACTGAGAATGTTTATACAATTGGTTTTAACCACTGCATGAGGAATCCCCTTCATATGCTTGATATGGTTAACACAAATCAGTTGCAGCTAATTTTAAAAAGCAGATTATTATATACAACAGGTTTCTACAGACAAACATATGCAAGAGTGAGAGTTGTTTTGTTCTTGTTCATTGAAAAATTATTTTAACCAACTGAAAAGCCATACTATTATTACAATGATGAGGCCTAGCTATATTTGAAACAAGATATCTTATTTTACACAATGAATTTATGGACTTGGGCCAATCTTGAGAAACCATTGGCTAATATAAACCACCTATTCTAATTCTTACTAATAAACATTTCCATTTTTTAAAATCATTAAGCTATTGGAAAATTCAGTTCAACAATACAAAAATTAAAAGTGTTAGGCTATTTGCCATTTTATATGATGGACATTCCTTTCCTTGAAGGGCAGAGGTAAGATTCTATCAGATTAAATAACTTGATCTAACAGTGAAGTTAATATCAGTGTTTTTTTATGGCTAGAATATGACTCATGTGAAGAAATACATCTTATATCAGATTCCACATATAGAAATTGAAACAAACTTTTCATGTAATAATACTCAATACTCATGCTTATTTTATGTGGCCCTCTCCAATATGTTGCATCCTTTATTTATATGTCATGTAAATAAATATAACATCATTTAAGTAATTTGAAATAGAAAGCTTTAGATAATACCCACTCTGGAGTACAGAGTTTGGCACAAAATAAAATTGTACCTAAAATAGTGAAATCCAACTCCTATTGGCCATCAAGACAAGCACTTTTTTCATTTATTCATCAGCTGGTAAATCTCCATGATAATCATTGTGTTAGTCAGCTTTTCATTGCTATGACAAAATATCTCAGAAAATCCACTTAGAAAAGGAAAGATTTATTTTGGCTCACAGTTTCAGAGGTTTTAGTCCAAGGTCAACTGAGTGTATTGTTATGGACCTGGTAAGGCAGCACATCATGGTGGAAGGGCGTGGCAGAGCAAAGCTGCTCACTTCCTCATAGCTAGGAAGCAGGGAGAGGGAGGAGGGAAGGGGCAGGAAACAAATTATAGCCTTTGAAAGAATGCTCCACATTACCTACTTCCTCCATCAAGGCCTCACCACTGAGAGATTCCACCACTTCATAATAATCCATTTGATTTTTAACTCATCAATGGATTAACCCATTGATGATATCAGAATTTTCATGATCCAATCCCTTCCCGGAGCACCACTTCTGAACATTGCTGCATTAAAGACCAAGCTTTGAACACCGGAGCCTTTGGGAAATATTCCAAACAATAACAACAATATAAGCATTTCATAGACAAAGGGCAGAGAGGGACATTTGTCTTGCCAAACGTTTGCCTGCTAGTTAGTGGCAGAACTTCAGTGGGCACCCAGGACTATTCACCCTCTCAGCCACTAAACTAACACCTACACAAAAGGCCGAGTCTTGGGTCATCTCTTAGACCTGAGAATATTTCATTTTTCCCAGACTTTCCAAAGTGTAGGGGATATTTAGAAAATCCTACTTGGTTCTGACAGGATATTCATATCTCTAGAATATTTACAGCCTCCTCGACACTTCTTCAAATGGTACATGTTGCTCAGGAGGTAGACAAAGTGCTAGACTTGGGTCTTCCTGGTGGGACATGTAAATTGGGGGAGACATGTAAGAATTCAATGTCTAGATTGGCTTTTACATGAAAATTAGTTCATTCTAAGGTCTGAGAGAACAAATGTACTACTGATTTATTTTAGGAGGGAATATGTAGCTGTAACATAGGCCTATGACCAATCCTACAGGTAAGGCATGGATTTTAGTATAGCTCTGAGCTTTTTCTTTCTAATAGCTGGAGTAATAGTGCAAACTCCAGATGAATAAAAAAAGATTCCCACATGCAGTTTCCCTGTGTGAGCAGGTGCTCATTCTCTTTGACCACTGACCTCTGTAAGGAGTTTGGAATGGTTAAGTCAGCAAACTCTTCAACAACACTCATTTTCCTGTTGACACATGGTGTAATACTAAATAACGCAAATCTACTGAGGAACAACCTCAGCTGATGCTGCAGAGTTCAGCTAAGCAAGAGTATTCCCTCAGAGATGCTAGAGCAATAATGTGTCTGATCAAGGCCGTCCAATCAATGAGCAATGGTTCACATAATGGTCAAACCAATTAGGTAATTTAACAGAAATAACTAATAAATTACTTGAAAATTTAACATAATTCTGAATTAAGTCAAATAAAACAGAAAATTTAAATAAAGAGCATAGAAATTGATAAAAGAGCAAATAAAGGCAAAGTTCAGGACTAGCCATTGGGCGAAATGATGAAGTGTGGATTTCTTATACACAGGAAGCTATTGTAGTTTATTTTATCCATTTCTTTACTTTGAAAAAAAAATTTTTTTGACCTTGAAGGTGTTTTAATTGTCTTCCCCATAATGTCTAAGAACAATTTTATATGATTTATAATATTTTATAATCTATGCTTTGCTTGCAATCTTTAATATCTATGCTTCTCTATCCTTGAAATAAATAAGTACACTAATTGCTAGATTTCAATATCATGGTTTTTGTGATAAATATGTCCACACATAGTATATCTCACCTTCTCCTTATGAAATATAAACTCCATGAAGGCAGGACTGCTTTCTGTCTTTTCTTGGGCTATATCTTCAACAACTACACAATTTCCTGGGAGAACCCATCAGCTACATGTATTCTAAATTGCAATTTTTTAATTAAAAAAATTTAAAATCATTGAAAAGTTTTACATGTCTGTTAAACATTTCTTTAAAACATTTTTAAAAATAAAAATACATAATTATATATAATTACATAAGGTGGTATTTGCTTCTTTGTTCTTAAAAAATATCTGAGTTAATTTCTACAATATGAGCTGAAAACAGATCCTTCCCATCACTCTCAAATACAGAAGTTCAGATCAACAAAATATACATTTCAAGATGCTAAAATATTCCTTGTAACTTTATAAAACAGAGATTTATTTTTTGAGAAAGTGTCTCATGATAGATTTGGATTTTGGGGTAGTAAGCAAAAATTATTATTGAACAATAATTCTTGCAGTGGTTGTAAATCATTTCTAAAACAGTCAGTGATGAAATAATATGAGGTACCAAAGCCAAGTGACTAAACTCTTCCCTGAGAGGAAAAAATGCTCATCTCTCAGAGATATTTTCCTAAATTGGACCTTGGTAACTGTGCTGGTCTTGTACACAGGTGTTTGAATTACTCAGATCATTGATCAAGTAGAAACAAGTCTATGAACTCCTTGAGAGATGGAATTTTTTTTACCTACCCAGGAAAACAACATTCTAAACCAAAGTTCTTCTTAGAGATATAAAATGTGCATGGAATTTCCATTTAAATGTAGAGCCAATCTCTGGGGGAAAAATCACAACAAAAGTGTTTTTATATTAACTACGTAGATAGTATAATGAAAGACCTTTATGAAGGCCAAGAAAACAGATTCTCATGTTTTTCCTAGTTGATGTACATTTGCATCTCTTCCTAGGCTTGGTTTAGAGGTCACACAGATCCTAAAAGATTCACACAGCCTGTTCAATGCTGTTCAATTCATCTGCATGATAAATTAGAGATTTCTTTTAAACTCTAAAACCTTTGCTAAAAAAAGTTTGCTTCAATAGAGAATTCTGTAACAAAAAGGTCTTTAAGATTTAAGTCAATACCTCCATCTTGGGGAAAAACTATGTGTGAGTATGCTATAATTAGATTTATATGCACTGATATATGTATGTGTGAAAATATGTATGTATGTATGCTATAGATTTAAGTATTATTTTAAATATATATGTATGCATGTGCTATAAATAGATGTGTGCTGTTTATATATGTGTGTGTGCTACTATTAAATTATGCATAGTCTCATTAAATTATATGACTTTTCATTTTATAAAAAGTAACGTGGTTGGGGCTGGAGTGGTGGTTCAGTGGTTGAAGTGCTAGTCTGGCATGCATGAGGACCTGGGTTCTAACCCCAGCACCACATACACAACTAAGAATCACAACTAAGTGTTGGGGAGAAATGAAGCCCAGAAGAAAAACTAAATTTTAAAAATTAATTAAAAAAAGAAAAGAAAAGTAACTTGTACAATCTACCTTGGGCAAATCACTGATAGTATATATATCTCTTGGGCAAATCACTGATAGTATATATATCTCAAGGGCAAAAATCTGTTGAGTCAAGTGGTCAGACTTGTGCATGATTATGCATGTGTGCTATAACTTTGCAAATTCATTCACATGTGGGAGTGATCAGCACTTTGCCTTAAATGCTCTGCTATGCTGCTGAACAAAAATTCAGCCAAGAAATTCTGTTTTGTGAATTTAATTTTGGTTTTTTCTGTTATTACTTTGTCAATAAGCTTCAAAACATTTTTCTTCCTATCAACTGCTGAGACAATCTGAGAGGTACATTTAGGATAGGGGGCTAAACTCTTATGAAGCACTGAAACTGAAGAAGTAGCATAATTTTTATTCACTATTGCATCTGTGTTTTTAACCCTACATTTCTTTCCCCCAGATGTTGTGCATTTAAACTCAGAAGTCAGAAGATCCAGTTGCTGACCAGCCAGGCAAGTGCCATAACCGCCAAGCCACCATTCCAATCCCTCCCTGTAGTCATTAACAGGTCACTTGGGCTCATTGCCCTTTAAAAGAGATGTTTTTGGGGGCTGGAGCAGTGGCTAAGTGGTTACGATGCTTGCTTCACATGTGCAAGGACACAAGTTCAAGCCCCAGCACCACATAAACAACAAAGTGTTAGAACAACAAAAACCACATGAAAACTAAATAAAATTGATTCTTTCTTTCACTGACACTCTCTTTATAAGAAAAAAAAAGAAAGAAAGAAAAAGAAATGTTTTTAGAAAGGTTGGAGAATGTTAAACAGATTTATGAAAATATTCAAGAAATTTCACATGGTAAGCATTTTGTTGAGGGGTTATGAATCATTGGGCCACAGCAAAGCAAGTTTTGTATGTAAAGGAGGTTTGTCCTTAAGATCTTTCATAGCTTTTCACATTATGACACTTCCACTTATTGAACTACAAGGGCAAATCTCAGGCCTTGCTACTAAGGACCTCTAGACTGAATATGTTTTAATACATATGCAGGTCTACAAAAGCCATGCTCAACAGCAAGGTGACATTGTAAATGCCAACTCCCTTAACATTCCTGAGGCAGTCTATAACAACACAGGCAGAGGAGGGGTCCAGCATGTCCTCATTTTTCACTGATGAAAGACTGTCTGAAAAATAGTGTTTACAAAAACATTCCTTTGCTGATTGTCTACATCCCTTGCAAGGTCCAAGTGAGGGGTCTAAGAATTTGGGAGGGCAGAGGCAGTGATGGGTGAATGAGTCCTTTCTCACCATTCTAGAGCTCATCCTCAATAAGGCCACTCTTTGTGGGCGTTGGAAAGGAATCTGAGGGTGCCTATTTGTCTTGGCAGCCGGTGCCCTGAAGATGCACACATCCAGAGAATGACAGAGAGCCATTTTTCCAGGCCAAGCCTAACCTGTGTTTCCATAACACTGTGGGAAGCTGAAAGTGCAAGCCACACAGACTTGTCCCCAGTCTGTGAATCAACAGCCCTCTGCTCCCAGAGATACCGTCCCTAAATCACCTTTCACTCATCGAAGGTTGTTTTAAAAATTAAGGAAACAAAATGCTGAGAAGATCGATCCATTTTTTTAGATCCCGATATTCTAGGTTATCAAGAAAACAACACTTTCTTAGTCATGCATTATTATCTTCAGTATCCCAAGCAAATGACAACTGAGTATTCGAGAAATTCAATGTCTGCATTAGATTCTTTGCAATGATAAGAATTTTGATTTATTATTATTCTTGACTTTCATGAACTTACTGAGAACCCAGATGAAAATAGTTTTCAGATTTAGTTTCCTACTCAGCAATGAGCATGATTATGCTTTGCTGACATACATCTCCCGGCTCAGAATTCCTCACCAATCACCTACTCAAATATCCAGATACTCAGATTAGAAGATATCATAATAGTTTAAATCCAGAAGGGATATGAATCAAAGAAGTTAAGGATCTCTGTATTAAAGTGTTTATGAGTATTATCAGGGAATTTTGCATAGAATGTACAGCTGCCTACAAATCGTAAGTGCCACAGCTCAGAAATACCTATTCTGAAATAAGATTTTAACAATCCAGTATGAATTACTTCTACATATTTCTTTATTTCATTTTTCACTGACTGTGTACCCTAATTTTTCCTTTAATTACTATTGCTTCTTGATTTTAGATGCACATTACAAATGCACTTGATATTTTGCTTAAACCATTGATGTGAATTTCTAGCATTTCATTAACAACAACAAAAATAATCTTTCAGATGCTGCTCAGACTTCTGTTCATTTCAAATTGGTAGTGTATACATGTCTTCCAGCTTTCCCTGCCTTTTAGAGAAAGCTTGGTAGCTATACTTCCCTTTTCCTGAATATAGAAATAAAAGTCATAATACCTAACCCTTTTCTAGCACTCAATACCAAATCAACCATAATAGCATTTTGTGTATAGTCATTTATTTAAACTCTACAACAATCTCATAGAATAGAGACTAAGATTATTTCCACTTCAAATGGAAAATAAAGGTTAAGTAACTTGCCCCTGAATAAAGGAATATTTATTTGAGATGAGATAGACTGACACAAAACATGAAGACAATAGTGAACTAAGTATATATCATTAACAATAGTTAATATTTTCATTTTCCTTGAAAAAAATATGAAATACACCTATTGGATAAGGCATTGCACTGGATTCGTTACCCGATCAACTTCCTACTGAAAGCAACTAACGTGCTAGATAAGTCAAATATTTTTGTATAATCCAGCCATACAGTAAAGGATAATTAGAGGGCAAAAACTAGATGAATAGAAGCCAGAGGGGATGCTGAATTCTGCTTTCATGCTGAGGATATTCACTAAACTCTAATGGGTTTGAACTTCATACTATGGCATCCTAGTGCAGAGGATAGTAGAGAAAACCCAGTACCTATTCAAATTGTGTGTCAGAATGTATCTCTTCCCTGTAAGGACATATAACAGAGGCCCTTTTCTCACTCATGCTGCTCCCCAGAGTAGATTGATTAGGAGGCTGAGCCCCCTGTTGTCCTTGTAATCTAGGCCAGGCCCTGGCACTGGGCTGTCTTTGAGGGGGGTGGAGTCCCAGTTGCTTACTATTTGTACCAAAGAGGAGCATGATGGGGAGAGGGAATTGGGTGCAGTGTGGCTTAGGCCTGGTGCTGGCAACTTGTTGGCTGAGCACTTCCATGAGGGCAAGGAAGGTGGCCCTGGGTCCTCTCCCAGGAAGGGACAAACACAGGCCCAGCAGGCTGAGGAGGTGGTGCTGGGTGAGCACAAATGTGACAGGTGCAGCAGAGGGAGGTGCAAGTGCATCCTGAGGGCACCCTGGGCAATGCCTTTGGACCTTGTCCTGATCTCAGAAGACAGGTTGCTCCCATCTGGTCATTGGGCTGGGTGTGGCCTGGAGACTCCAGAGATGAATTTGTGCTTGGGACGCTGATCCCAAACCTGAAGGAAAGGGATTTGGGTCTCCTTGTATTGAATAATCTGGAGGAAGGCATCTGTGCAGGAAAGTGGGGTAGTAAAAGAGGTTGGTAGAGTGGCAGAGGAGTCCCCAGATCGCCCCATTCCCAGGGGGCTGCCAAGGAGCCCAACCTCACTTACAGGAGAGGAGATCAGGGCCCGCCTCCCAGGAGGTAGGGTCTGCTACCCAGAACTTAAATGCTTTTGAAATCTCTTAGACATGGAAAAAAAATTTTGAGCATGAAACTGCACCTGGTGGAATTTCAATGGAAACATAATCCTTGTAAAATATATTTTAGTTGATATTTTGTAAAATGCACTTTTTGTGTGTGTTGATCCTGGTTTCCGAGATCTATATTTCAGTGTTCACAGGGGACAGGGTGGAGAGAGGGGTGGGCTTTCCTCACTTCCCTTTTGACAGAGATTAGAAGTACTTCTTTAAGAAAATAAATTTTTTAAAAATTGACAAATTATATAAAAAAGAAAAAGGAAAATATAACCACAAAGCCTACCCATCAGTAGAAGATTGACCTACAAATAAAATTGAATTTATTCTGAGGACTTCAAAGAAAAATACTTGTATAAACCTTTATGGTAGTTATGGAGGGTGAAATTTTTCTTTGAGAATTTGTGTCAAAAGTTACATCTCATAGGATTTCACAGACCATTTTTCCACTAAATAGGTAGTTTCAGGAGTCCTCAAGCCAAAACTTGAAAGTGATGATAGGTAATAGGCAATCTCTAGACATCTAATAGAAGCAAATCCAAATCTTCCCTGGAAGAACTCTTGAAATTCAGACTTCAGTAGGTTTCCACAGGAAATGTATCAAAAAATATATATACATAAAAGAAATAAAACAGAGGCTGGAGAGGTGGCTCAGTGGTAGGGCACTTGCTTGGAATTCATGAGGACCTGGGATTGATTCCCTAGCACCACATACACAACTAAGTGAAAGAAAAACCAAAACCAGATGAAAAAATAAAAAATTAACTCTTTCTCTCTCTTTCTCCCTCTCCCTTTAAAAAACTAAAATAATAAAACAGAAAATAATGCATCAGGAGGGAGACCCAGGCACAATAGACAGAAGACTCATTTATATTGGTAAAAAGTACAGATATAATATGAAATAATGTACTTCTTATTTTGAAAATAATAAAAGATGAAATCCAAGTATTATTCCAGAAATTATAAAATAATTACTAAGCATAATTTCTGAAGGCAAAATTGAATATCTATAAAAAATAAAAATTGATTTTAAATACTCTTTAGTCAATTTTAATACCTACAATGATATTCAATGAATCAGAACATAAAAAATTACAGAGACAAAGTACAGAGCAAAGAAATGGACTATTTGAAAGAAAGGTTAAGAGACATGGAAGATAAATTGAGAAGATTCAGCACATATTAAATTGCAGTCCCAAAATTTTCAAAAATGAAGAAAGGCCCCAACTCATAAGTTAAAAATTCAATTAGAATCCAATTAGTCAAATGAATCCTAAACAGGATAAGCAAAAAGAAACTCATTTTGATACAAAGAGTAAAAAAAAAATTTTCAGAAAAAAAAAGCAATGAAAAGAAAATCTATCTAGGAAATAAGTTTGTGCTTCCAATTGGTGAATCTTTGTGAATGTAAATTATACCCCAAGAGAAATAATTTTTAAAATTTCTAGCTAGAAATTTAAAATAGAACTGTCTACAAATGAATGACAGACTGGAGCTAACTTAACAGCAACATAAAAAGGTAGAAAATATGTTACAAAATTCTCAAAATACTGAGAAAAAAATAAGATTTGCCATAATTGTTTTAGGCATCTTTTCACTGCTATGACTGAAAGACCTAACAACAACAATTTTAGGAGGAAAAATTTATTTAGGGAGCTCATGGTTTCAGAGGTCTTAGTTCACAGCAAGCCAGCTCCATTCCTCTGAACTTGAGAGGAGGCAGAAGAACATCATGGCAGAAGGCATGGCTCCAGGGAGCAGAGAGAGACTCTGCACCAGATGCAAAATATCTACCCAGAAGCACACCCCCAAAGACCCACCTTCTCCAGCCACACCCTCACACCCTAGCCCTTCAGTTGTCAGTTAATCCCTATCAAGGGATTGACTCCCTGATGAAGTTAAGGTTCTTATAATCCAATCATTTCATCTTAGCCTTACTGCATTTTCTCACTTGAGATTTGGAAGAACATCTTGCATTCAAACCATAACAATGATGTTGCAAAACTTCAGAAATAACTCAAGGAAGAAGATGAACGAAATATTCAGGCTAACAAAATCTGAGAGTTTTCTGCTAACACTATCCTTTCTCAAAACTCAGAAGTTGCAAAATGTGATTCAGACAGAAAGAAAATGATCCCAGATATAAATATTCAATATACAAAGAAAATTTGTGATGCAAAAATAAAAACAAGGGCTGGGGATGTAACTAGAGGTAAAGCACTTGCCTGGTATGCATGAAGCTCTGGGTTCAATCTCCAGCACCACAAAATAAAAAAATAAATACATACAGAAATTTAAAACAATGATTTGCCATATAAAACAATCATAATAAATCTTTCCGGAGCTTAAAAATATAGCAATAGAAAAAGATATATGACATATTTAGGATAAATAGAAAATGCAAAATAAAGATGTAGAAATAAATCCAAATATGTAAGTAATAATAAAAATAAGAAATTGAGTAAATGCTCCAAAGAAAGACAAAAATTTCAGATTGAACTAAAAACTAAGTCTAGCTACATTACAATAACTACCACCATACCATAGCATTAGAAATTAAAATTCATAAGAATGGACAATACTTGGAAAAATACTAACTAAAATAAATCTTCTGAAGTACATTAATATCAGACAATATGGACCTAGGGATATTTGTTGTCTAAGAATAAAGTATTAATTAATAAATAAGATGTATTAATACTAAATTTGCTTTCCACCTAGTAAGATTTCTTCCAAATAAGTAAAATAAAAATGATAGAAGTACAAAGATAAAGGCATAAAGCCTCCAAAACTCCAGATAATTTTAATACATTTCTCTCAATAACGGATACCAGGAAAGAAATCAGAAAGGAGTCATTTGAACAACTCTATTAACATAATTGATATGATAAAAACATAAAATAGTGCACACAGAAAATAGAGAATACTTATGCTTCTTAAGCAGAATTTCTGAAAATTGACCACATTAAATTGACCTTAATAAATAAATTGACCTGGATATCAAAAGGTTGACCTAGGGGCTGGCTCAGTGGCTCAGCAGTATCACACTTGCCTGGCATGCATGAGGACCTGGGTTTGAACCCCAGCACCATATACACAACCAAGTGTCAGAGCAATGAAACAAGATGAAAGGACTAAATAAAAATTGATTCTCTCTTTCTCTCTCTGTCTCTCACTTTAAAAAAAAAAAGGTTGATCTATAGATAATATCTCCACAAAGAGAACCCTTACACTTGTGCACCAAGAACCACAAACAGGAACCTTCATAGCAATGTTGTTTTCATTATTAAAGACACTGAAAAATAATTTCCTATTGACTTTAGAATCAATCAATAAATTTTGGTTTTGCCAAACAGGACTACTGTATAACTGAGAAAATAAATCCATGCAGTTATGTACCAAGGTGTATATCTTAGGAGCATAACTGTGAATGAGAAAGCATGTTTCAGATAAAATGATCAACCAAGACTCTTTCATAGACAGTTGAAAAGCATGCAAAACTAAACAGCATCTTCCAAAAGGATAAAAACTAACAGCTGTACTAGTTATCTACCACAGTGTGAAAAAAATTGCATTGAAACATAGCTTAAAGCGACAATCATCATTATCTCTCCCAATTTCTATGGGTCATGAGTTTGCACAAGGAGGAGGGACACATTTCAGGATGCTGGAAGGACGAAGACTGTGACACAGAATGACATCTAGAGCATTTCTCACTCACATGCCTGGTGCCTGATGCTATTCTCTGCCAGAGAGGCTTAGCAGAAGCTGTCAGTCAGAATGCCAATGCCTGGAAGATCCATGTGATTTCACAAATGGAGACAGGGTTCCCAGGGCAAGTATCCTGAGAGAGAAAAAACCAGGCTGAAGATGCATCTTCTTAATGAATTAGCTTCAGCAGTTATAGACCATCACTTCCACAAACTACGTTGATAGGGCCATCACAAGTCCCTGCCCCAAATCAAGCAACAACCAGAATAAAGGCTGGTCAGGGTTACTTTGGAGAGGAGGAAAGGAGAGGGAACTCTGAACCAGCTCTTGGAGGTCTTCTTAGGCAAAGGCAAAGGTTCTGTTTTTAAGCTGAGGATGGGGAAATTTTTGTGATTGTTCCCCCTGCATCTCTTCTCAAACCCTCCATGATCATATCCATGGCTCAAATGTCCCCAAGGAGTAACCATTGTCCTAAAATTAAAGCCTAAGCTTCTTAGGTATGCCAAAACAGAATAACTGTGCTCTAGTCCTGGCCTAGCTCAACAGTCTTT
Source organism: Aplodontia rufa (assembly GCA_004027875.1). Classification (NCBI taxonomy): domain Eukaryota; kingdom Metazoa; phylum Chordata; class Mammalia; order Rodentia; family Aplodontiidae; genus Aplodontia; species Aplodontia rufa. Next base: position 64,028 of record PVKS010004218.1, on the reverse strand, counting down.
CACTTTGGATCTCACATTCATTTTTATTATATGGCGATCTTTTAATTGTTAAAAAAAAAGTAGACCCATACCAGTTATAATTAGAGGTCCATGACCCCAAAATTGTTCCATTTTGGACAAACTTACATAAGTCCCCAGCTTATATTTGTACATTGGGTTTTTTGCTGTTCTTCTTGGTGCTCCTTTGTGTATTTCTCAGGAGTGAGGCCCTGAAAACAATCCCTGCAATGATGTTGATTCTTCGGGTCGCTTCTGGAGGCTGACAAGGAAAAAAATGTGTTTTTCACATTTGAGAAGCTGGGAATAGCTATTCAGGCTCTGTTTTTATTCAAACCACTGATTTCCAATTTGTAAAATTCTTCAAATGATGTGGACATAGAAGGCTCTTCTAAAATTCTTGAAGGTGTTAACCTCTCTGAATTATGCATATGCCTTTCATATTTTCCTTGAGGACATTGTTTCTAGTTAGGACTGCTAGTCCTTGCCCTGCCCCTTGGCTGGGGTACATCCCTGTCTTCTAGTCTGTCAACAAATATTCATTGTGCAGGCTTGCAGGTACTGTGCTAGGCCCTTGGTACTCCATGAAAAACAAGACTTCCATTGTTTCTGCCACTACAGCATTCATAGTCTAGTGATTGTACACAAGGTCTTGGTTTTGTTGTATTAAACTCACTCAAATGTTATTACTATCTTAAAATTTATAAAAGGGTGAATTCCCTTAATAATTCCTTCTTAAACTTAGATAGTTTGACTATTTGATCCATTTGTAAATATAGGACAGAAATTAACTGAAAAGAAAGCAGAGAGAATATAACAAAAATAGGATGATGAATTTAATAATTGGGCTTAGGTGATCGTGGGTTATCTATGAGGGAGCTGTTTCCTCCTTGGCTAAAGATTGCAGTTTGTGAAAGGACGGAGAGGTCATTTGTCAGTTATGTACCTGGTGTTTCCTGTAGGATGTGCACTTTAGACTGGATGATTTGGCTTATTTAAGAGAAAATCTTATTTCCTTCCAATATGGAATAAAAAACATTTAAAGAGAATTTGTCATAGTTGATACAATATTGATTGCTTTCAATTGCAAAAGGCGCCAGTGAGCTGGTCGTAGATGACTGTGGCTTGTCAGCACCACAAGGGGTACCATCCGTGAACACTCACCTTTGCCAGGGACACAGCAACACATTTGCCTCCGACATAGCAACAAGTAAAATAGTTGAAATGATTCCATCCTGCTTGTGAGTCTTTATTTCCCAGCCTAAAATAATGCTCCTTCTCTTACTTCTAAATACTTTCCCAAACAACAGAGGGAAACGATGATACTCAATAAGATCAATTTGCTATTTTGATCCCTAAATGTGTCAACTCATTTCTGGGATTGCTACAAAATAAATAAATTTTAGAAAATTGAGCAGTTCCTAAGAAATGTTCTGTCAGGTAAAAACAATAGTAAGACAGAATGAAAACCCTTCTCTAAACCACATTTTGACTGAATTTTTTCTCTCCTATAAAAAATAAATCTTATATAAGCATAATCTAGATTCAGTATTCATATTTTCATATAGAACTAACTTTTCGTGTAACCTTGAAGCAACTTGGAAAATATTTCTCCCATAATAATTTCTCCTAAGAGTTTTGTGAAAATCTAAACCTTGATAAACTAAGGTACATGCCACAGCTTTTTTCTAGTTACCTATTTATTTGTGTATGTATATAATATTTATCTATAAAAGAACAAAGTATACCTGAGAGAGGAAAAGAGACAGTTCATTTTGCTCTCTCCTAAATACTACCAAAACATCCTCCTTTGCTGCTTATTCAAACATTGGCAAATTACTTAGCAACAAGAGAACATATTTGGAATGTACTTTTTTTAGTTACCACATCAGTGTCAAGGATAAGAAATATTATCAGGTATGTGTGACTTCCAAAAATACCACATTATCAAAAAAAATAATATTGTACCAAGTAGGTCAACCATTCATTAAAGTCTGGGTAACAGCAGTCACGGTCTAATGTCAAGAAAAAGTAGGTCTGGCACAGCACAGAGAAAAGCTCTTTGTTTGTAGCAGACCAAAAACTGAAGTTTGGATATAAAGGAGGAAATTACTTCCTCTTCTAGGATTTTTTAAAGAATCTTTAAGAGTTTATTCATTCACAAGTATTTATTGTTTCTACTCCATTAAAGCGCTCTTCTGGACTTTCAAAATGTTGAAGAAACAAACAAGTCTTTGTTCACCTGGGTCTTGCTTCCTAGTAGAGGATACAGAAAATAAACAGACAGCAAAACATCAGTTGTTGATAGGCCACAATTACAGGGGATTCATCTTAAAGTTCACCAACAACCATCATCACACCCATCAGTATCAGCACTGGTATGGCACCTTCAAATGACTTCTATTCCACACTCATAGGAATTGCCACCAGGCCAGATAATGCACGAAACAAGTGCAGAGATGTTCTCTCTGTACTCTGGCATCTACCTGATGCAGATGAAATGGGCACATGTTAACAAAGATATGTCTAATACTTATGCAAAAGAATACCTATCATTTATGCAAATATTTATTTTTCATATTATAAAATAATATATGCATATAATATTTATAAAGTAGTATATAAATGTAATACACACATATATGCTAATCAATAAATGTATTACAGAATGTGGTGCTATAATTACAGATTGCCTGCCTCATTCCATGGGTCACAAACTGACTTTGTTGTCAGCCACATAGGAACAAGCTCTCATTGAACTCAGAACTGCCACAGATGGTTTTTCCATCTGCAACTATTCTGGGAACTCTCGGGTAACCTCCAGATGCTTTCTGCAGCAAAGCTGGAGATTAGCACAGGTAAGGCAGGCCCCATCCCCAGGAGATTCTTATTGTTCCAATCAATGTTGTCTTGCTCATAAGAAAGCTCTAACACAGAGGCAGATTGTCAAGATAAAAACAAAACAACAACAACAAAAAAAAAACAGTGGATAGGTAGGCCACATGTGTACCGAACCTGAGAACTGGAAACTAAACCCTCCTCCCCACAGTCACCAGTCACCCACATCATCACTTCTCAGTTCAGATCATAACAATCAATGGGCTTCCTATTTAAGGTTCCTAAGAAATAGTAAAATTGACACCATCCTCTCTATTTAGGCAGAGCCTTCATAATAGACGATGCTATAGGGTGTTGGCCAGACTACAGATTACTCCATCTTAGGCCGGACATTAATGCCTGATCCAATCAGTCAGAGCAATGTGTCTTATGGTTGCTGTTGCTTCAGCTGACTGCTCCAAGTGAGAGTGTTTCTCAGGATGAGGGAGTAGGAAAACCAATGAAAAATGAGAGCATTATAGTAAATGGAATATATTGCCTGGACTCCACCATAAGCTAACAACTGGACTATCAGAAAATGATCTGTCCTACGGTCACTCTCAGGATCCTGAGGCAAGGAGAAAGAGCAGGTGAGTTTAGTTGACGTGAATGAGAAGAAATGGAGATATAGAGTGAGCTGTCCAATCCGGAGAGGGTGCACTTGGGTAGTACGCAAATGAGTGATCCTTTGGAAATATAAGGATAGAAGGAATGGAGTCCCTGCAGGAAGGAGGAGAGGTTGCTATAATATAGTTGTCAAATTGAGGTGGGTACAAAAACCACATTCTCCTCTTTCTTAATTTTGCTAGTGGTCAGTCCTGTTTGTGTGACACAAAATAGCAATTGTATGGTTTTCCTCTGGATAGTTAGTAATATAGATGTATGCTTGAGAATAAATCCAGCAAAAGTAAAAAAATAAAGGTGAGAGTAGAACATGCTTAAGCCAGCAGAATCCTTCCGGTTTGAAGGAGGAATAAACAAGTCCTCATAGGAAAGAACTGAACACATCCCCACCAGCCCGCACAGTCCTTTCTGGACATACTCAAAGACTTGACTCCTTGTCTTCTACAGGAAGGGGCTGTAATGCTTGCCAGTAAAACCACTTACCATGCACTCTGTAAGACCCCTTCCCTTCCCGGAGGGTCTGACTAGGCCAAAAAGCACACGGAAGAGTAAATGATTTGGAAAGAAAAATGGTTGATGTCTCTCTCCCGAGGGTACTTTAAGCAATAAATGAACACATACACAAAATCTGTGTTTGATTTCTCTTGAATATATTTTTGAAAATATTCTGTGATCCAAAGTATGTGTTTTCCCTTTTGCTTGCCATTCCCTGGCCACGAGTGATGTATTTGATCCATATTCATAACCATGCACAAACTTTCTATTCATAGCTCACTCCGCAGTAGGAATTGTGGCTACAGGGAAGAATTTCCTTGTGTGGCCCACATATGGTAAACCTTTACCAGAGGCCTGGCTCCAAATCAATGTTTGCATTCTTCCAATGGCCCAGGTTAAATGTAAAGGAACGAGGTACGTGGGTCTTCCTTCAGAACATTAATTGCATGTAGATGTCCAGGGAGGATAGGACAGTGCGTTCATAAACACTTGGTAGCTTCAAGAATGTCTAACCTGATTTCCTGTTATAAATATTTCATTAAAAAAGACTTTAGAAATATGCCAGTTCAAACTCAGTGCAGACCCTTCCAGCACAGCACTCAGCAGTGGGAGCCAGCACCACAATACCCGGGACCCAACCTGGGGAGGTCATGGGCATCCCCGCGGTCCTCCTCTTCATCCTCAGAGTGAGGGCAAGTCATCCCACCAGGGGTTTCTCCTGGGTGGCAGAGATAGAATTGTGGGTGGCAGCTTAGTGTATGCAGAGCTTGGAGAAGAGGCATGTTTACTAAGGGGCCACTCCAAAGCTGTCTCATAGAGGAAGTCTCTGTCCCCCTGTCCACCTCTGCTCCAGAGAACAGGCCTTTGGTTTCAGGTAGGAATCTTGGTTGGATTTCCCTCCTTCGAGTTGCTGCTGCCAGCCCCTTTTCTTTACCCTTTGATGAGGTGACGCTGGCTAATCACAGGTTCCCTCTGGTGCCCAGGCTAGCAGGGTGTCACGCAGGGTGTGCCTGCGGGCCGATATCTGGGATGATCTGGACTTTGGAGGCCAGGGAAGTCGCCTCTAGGTTAAACCCATGAGGCCAGGCAAGCGGCTTCTCTGAGCTGTTCACTCACTCACATCTTCCCACTTGGCACTCATTCCTGGGGCTGCCGGTGAACTGCAGTGGAGAGGCTATGAAAATACGCACAGGAGAGAGAGAGGTGGAGGAAGGGCTCGTGTTTCTATGGATCCAAAGTCAGTACTCTCTCTGATTTCTGGTTCTTGCCCTTCCTCATTTGGCATTCCTGCCCCAAATAAGTTATACCTTTGCTTCCTTTGACTTGCCCCTGATGGGAATGCAGGGTAAACTTTGGGAAGGAAGTGAAGGGATGTGTTTAAGTTCACTAGGAAGCCGCCACAGAGTGCTCCTTCTTTCTGAGGGTGACATTCCTCTGAGGTGAAATAGGAGCAGAATTTGGGTGTTTTTATCGTACATTTCCCAGATGCAGTTCTCAGGTTTCCCGCAAGCGCTACTCAGGAAGATCCTGTTTTTTCTATTAAACTTGGGTCCATTCATGTAGAGTCTGACTGGCATAAAACTAACAACATCGAACCAGGCCAGCTGTGTCAACAGAGCCCAAGGAGTTATTGAATGGCTACTTCACTGATATTTTATAACTCTTGTGTAATGATAGGCCAGTAATTATAATAAACGACAGGTAATGAAAAGTTGATCTGCATTCTGTATATATATATGGAAGGCATTTTCATCAAAAATCTCCCTCATATTTCTAGCTTAAATGTGTTTATTTCTTTTACCAGAACAAATTTATATTCTGATTCACCATCAATTATATACACAATCGTATATCTAAGAAAGTATGAATATATTTTTCTGGGGCACTGTACGATCCATGGGATAGAAGGCAGATGGACATGACTTTCTTCTTTAGCAGATAATACAGATAAGCAAATCAATAATTGCAATATAGTGCTGCAAATATAATTTGGAAGTAAGCTTCTGAGGCAAAAGGAAAACTGATATATATTATCTATGTCACATCAGGAAGTAGGTTGTCAGGAAAGATTTCGTTATAGAAGAGAATGTTAGTTGAGCTCTGACCGACAGATAAGTTCTAGCAGCCTGGATGGGGTAGGCAGTGTGGTGGGCTGCTCTGCAAATGCAAAAGCATATACGGAAGAGTACTGGAAGCTTAAAGAATATTTAGCTTGTTCTGATTGGAGTAAAGTCTGCACTTTGGGGATCCTGTGCGTTAAGCAGAAAGAATTAGGTAGGGGAGTGATTCATGAAAACTTTAATGCCACTCCATTGAATTTTTAACTTATCCTGACAATATCACTTCCTGAGGAAGCTGGTACAATATTTAGTCAGGAAAATGGTCTATAGTTTTTGCTTTAGAAAGAACATTTTATCAGCAACATGGAGGACTATTAAGAAGAGAGGAGCAATTCTAGGGAATGAGCCTTAAGAAGGTTATTAAGTAGCTAATAAAAAGAATTCCAGCTCTGAGGAGGAATACTCTAAAGTTCTGTGCCAAATTTGGGAGAGGGACAAGTACTTGAGTGAAAGAAACTTCAAGAACTGCATGCATCTGTACCCTATTTGCAAGTTCACTGTTTAGCCTGCCACTGTTTCACGGATGCCTATTGCAGGCACGAGTCTCCTGGGCCAGAGGCAAAAGACAGTTTATTACTCATAGCAACAGCATTATACAGAGGATTAGCATTTTTGTGGCTGCAGGGTAACACAGAGAAGGTCCAGATGACACTTGCAGGCACAGTTGATTAAATGACAGGAAAATAACTCTTGAATTTAGGGAGCCCACAACTTTCATCAAGGGCATTAAGCATGCCTGCCCTTTTCTCTGGAGACAGACATTATCTCTGTCTTACAAGACTGTAGCCGATCTGTACTTCATTCCGGAGGAATACACTATCGATATCAAGGCTCTTTACAACCATCCTTACTATCTAGAACAATGAACACTTAACGCTTTGCTTGCAAAGTTTGTAAAAATGGGAGGGAGATACCATGAAGAACTGTCTTCAAATGAAAACATCTAAGGAGATAAGGAAGGAATAGAATGACCCCCAGTTGTGTGGCATGAGCAGACCAGTTACTGAAATGGGAACAGGAAGAGAGGGTTTGGTTTCATGTATGTATCTATCATGAATTGCATTTCAAATCACCCCAAAAGCCATATACTGAAAGCTTTGTCCCCTGCTAATGGTGCTGTTGGTATGTGGTGGAACCTTTGAGAGGTGGGGCCTAGTTAGAAGGAAATTAGGACATCAGGGGCATGCCCTTGAAGAGGACACTGGGACCCAGTGTCTTCTTCTCTCAGTTTGCTTCCAGGCTACCGTGAGGTGACAGCCTTGCTCCACCACATGCTCTCCATCAGGATATCCTGCCTTGCCACAAGCCCCAAAGAAACAGAGACATAGACTAAAACTTCTGAAACCTTGAGCTAAATAAATCTTTCCTCCCTTTAAGTTGTCCATCTCAAGGATTTTGTCATAGCAATGCAAAGCTGACTAACATGGGATCAGTGTTAAGATGGTAAAGCACATGATACAAATAAATCTTCAGAATCACAAGGTAGAAATTCTGACTCGTACATGACCTGTGTCAGACTCTTAGTTCATAAGGTTTAGAAATTTCTTCTTTATGGTTTAGTGTGTGTGTTTCCTTAACCCATATAGTCTTTTCTGAAAGAAATTCAGAACTGTTGATAAGGTTGAACCAACGTCCTGCTTAAATATCCTGATGTCCCAGATGTTCTTCTGGCCTTCTAAGAATCAACGAGATGAAGAGAAACCACGGCCAGAGCAGCCTTAGCAAGAATACATGCTATGATCTTTGACACGCTTTATGGGAACTGTGGCTCCTTCTTAAAATTTCCCAGACTATAGAGAGATACCCTTCCCACTCTAAAAATTGTTACGCACCACCTGGCATCCTCCAGCTTAAGGAAAGTGCACTGAGTTTCCTGTGGACTGGACTATGTTTTGGGAGACCCCCTATTCTCATTCTCAGTCCTGATTTCTCTATATTTTTATTCCTTTGGTTACAACTATTCCTCTCTTCCAAAAAGCCAGACTTTTTGTGATGCTCAGGACTGTGTAATCAATCGTGGTATTTTTTCCTATTGAGACAGGGGAAAAGTTTGGCAGTTATGTAGGCAAGAATGATGAGGGTCAGTAAGGAAGAAATCGGCTGATGGTCATTTTTTTCTAAGAGGGCAGAGTTTCGCTGCTACATCCCCCTCTGCTAAAAAGGTGCTCTGGAGAGAGACTTCCTTTCTGCTGATAAAGGTGCTCCTCGTGGGGGCTAGAGCGGTGTCTCTGCGGTTATGGCTCCTGCCTGGCATGCGTGAAGACCCAGGCTCAAACCCCAGCACCACGTACACAGCCAAGTGTCAGAGCAACGAAAACCACATGAAAAACTAAATGAAATTGATTCTTTCTTTTTCTCTCTCTAAAAATCTTTCTAAAACAAAAAAACATTGCTCCTCGTGGGCCCAAGCAAAAGACTATATCAGATCAGAACTTTTGTGTCCATGCTCCTAACATGGGAGAGGGAAGGCAATTATTAATCAAAGGGTAGAAATCTTGAGAGACTATAAGAAAAAGACAAGTAGGACCCGTCTCTTTGAGTTCTTGGCTCTGAGATTCCCTTCTCCTGGAGAAGTCTTTTCTTTCTGTCCCTTCTTAAATAAAATCTGTCTTCTCTGCTTGCTTTGGTATCCCTCTGTTTCATTCTACGACTCCGGGGGACATGAACCCAACTCACACCAAATCAGCATGACTATCTTATCTTCAGGTGATGATGTTATATGAATCAACAATGTAAAGCAAATTTAACTTTTGCATTTTAGAAGTTCTTTTGTCTTTCATGGCATATGTCTTGGATACTGTCCAATAAATCAAATTTTCAGGACTTAAGTAAAATGACCCAAGCTCTTTCTGCAAGCAAGATTTAGAAAATGTCACTTATGTGCCATTACAATTTTATTCTTGGATGAACAAAATTCTCCCATCCCTCTAATCCAAAATATTGACTCATCCTAATCCATGTGTTTCTTCTTAAAGTCATTAATGGCTTTAGCTGCTTTGATGGAACAATAGGTTGCTTTGTAAAGACAATAGTGGCATCACTGTACTAATCTTCAAATTAAGTATAAAATTTTAGTTGCTCTGAATTTTAACAGTCCAATTAGCACTTGTCTTGCTGCTAACTCTTTTCATGATACAATCTATTTACATCTGTTAATGTTTTGCAGTTGCCATAGTTCACCTGGGCCCTAAGGCTTATGTCACTAAAACCATTACAGCATTATAAAGTAATTTTAGTGTTACACACACAACAATCAGTGGCTTTGTATGCCACCATTGATTTACATCTAGAAACCCAAGATCTAGAATTTTCTCATAGGGTGGTGTGGTACTCAGAAAGAAAATTTGAAAGGTAAAGCAGGGGACCATTTTTAGGTCCATCAGGATGAACAACAGTTGCACTTCATTGACACTGACATAAGAAAAGCCCCCAGGTGTCCAGAGGAAAACAAGTAGGGGGATAGGTGATGTCTTTTAGTTCAAAAATCTTGTTTTGGAGTGAGAAGACACATGTTCAAATTCCTGCCCTACATTTCCTTGCTTTTTCACCCATTTTGAATCTTAGTTTCTAAAACTGTAAAATTACAAATGAAGCCATTCAGCATTCTTGTGAGACTTGGAGGTAATTTAGTGCAATTTCTTGGCTCCTCCAAGGACTTCACATGTTGGTATCTATGCTATTGTTCTGTCATTGCTATTATTGATTGACATTCCCAACAAACAATAGGCTAGTTGGTGCTTCACCAAACCCAAGGGTCCCTTCTCCTATAGAAACATCCCTTTTCTCTTTATTTTTTTTTTATTTTTATGATTTTTATTTTTGAGGATTTTCTTTTTTTTTTATTTTTGAGCAACCTTACAAGATTTTAACAAAACAATATAAAATGTGTATAAGATGTGTATATATTCTGGACATTGCAATTATCCCCAGGAGTGCCCCCCCAATTACCCTCCCTTATCCCTCCCTTCCCCTTCCCATTATAACTCTAAAAATAGTATTAGATTTTTCTCTTTATTTTTGACTATCACGTATTAAGGGCAGCTGTACACTAGCACTGAGCTTCTATTTCCTATGCATGATCTCATGTAAGGAGGAAGCAACAGTTATATTCCCACGAGATAGGAAAAGCACAGAGAAGATAAACAACAGGCCCCAGGCTTTGAGCAGTAGACCGTGTGGCAGTCTAGGCCTGTTGACTGATACCAAAAGGAGAGATCTTAACTTCCATCTCACCCACCCTGGCCACTTCTCCCTTTTCTCCCTTCCGTTTCCTTCCTATGTTGCTGGTTAGTTTTAGGTCTGGGTGTCTGATCTCTTCTCTAGAGCAAAAAGGCTTTCTATGTATTCTAGGCTTCATTTTCAGTACAAGGGCAAGGTGTTCTCATGTTATAAAAACATATTAGCAAGGAGTTTCCTTCTAATACGGTTTTACTAGCTAAGCTTTCCAGGGGTGATTTCATTTAACTCTTGTTGTTGTTTTTTTAAGCTGGAGAAAGTTATGATGGAAAAAAAAAAACAGAAAACAAATTTTAACTGATATTTTGAGGTAATTAACATTATTAGTAAAAAAAAAAAAAAAAAAAAAAAAAAAAAGTGCTCATTTTCCAAAACAGAGAGATCAGAGGAAGTATGTGAAATAAAACAGAATATTGAGGGAATACTTTTCACATTTTGCCCCATCTCCCTTAACATATAAACTACTAAAATCATCAGTTGTTCAGCAGGAAGCTGATTTTTAAAGTAATGGAGGGAAAGGTGCTTGGGTAGTTTTTGTTTCTCTGGCAGGAACCTTCAGTCCCATTATTAAAATAATCATAATTAAATTAAAATTTCAGCAGGTGTCACCTAGACAAATCTGGACTCTGAACCTGTAAATAAATAATAGTAATAATAATAATAATAATGTATGCACCATTGTTTGCTAATCTTTGAATCATATTCATTTTTTGACATTTGTTATAGTAAAATAAGCTATGTTGAAGTACTGTAGAAAGAAACATCAGCCCCCATCAGCCCTGCCTCCCCACCCTGTGAACTGGACCTACCCTGAAAGGCTGGTTTGCTCACCTTGACTGTCTGTAAGATGGGACCAGGTGCCCAGCAGAGACCAGCTCTCCCTGCTCAAGGGCGTGGCACACAGCGCTTCCATTTCAGAAGTCATGCTTACTTACCAAAGTGAAAAATAGAATCAACCTCAATCCTTTGGACCCTTCAGGGAATGTGACTTACGGAGAGACGAATTTTGGTTCCAGTGGGGCATTTCCTCTCTAAAGTACTACTTTTCATTTTCAAAAATTATTGACTAATTTGAACAGAAAGTCTCTCACCTGTCCAAATAGTGTGTATGCTTTCCTCTTGAAACAACAGTCCAATACAGTTTGATATTTCTAAATTGGAACATTTGTTTATCTGTACGGGGTACATTGTGGTAATTCTGTTGACAGTTTCTTCATCACTAAGTGTCACCAGCATGAATATTTCTCAATGAGCTCTATTGTAGGGTAACATCTGTTGATGGTTCTGGGGTTTATTAAAATTGATAAAGATTTGGGCCCTTGAACTAAATAACCCCATATAAGTTCACTCTCTGCTGTGAATATAGATGTCAATGAAATCAAATCTGAATTGCCTTGGATTTGGAAATCATTTTTGTTTACAGTAACAATGGATAACTTGGACAATAGAGTAATAATAGAGAGGCATATTGTACATTCAGTTAACAGAAAGTAGAGTCGCACTGAGGGCGATGTATGGCTGCCCAAGAACTTGGTACCTGTGCATTGATGTCTTGATTTTGTGTTCTGTACTTTTTAGCTACCCTCAAGCTACTTTATTTTCTGATTTCTGATTTGAACTGTATTCTGAATATATAAGATTGCCAGAAAGCGGAGCTCTTTAATAGACTAGGTGCTAAAGTGATGAGTTTGTTTATTTTCTAGCTGGACAATTATGCTCAACTAAAGTGTTCCACTAGAACTTACATCATGTAGCATCATGAAGTGATTAAGAGCCTGGGCTCTTCAACTTAGTCTGGCTGTTTTCAAATCCTGGCTCAGCCACTTACTAAGTAGCTTTGCTATGTGACTTGGCAAGTTGCTTAGCCTTTCTGTGCTATGATTATCTTATCTATAAAAGAGGTAATAATATGATCTAACTTAGGCTAGGGATGGAACTCAGTGGTAAAGTTCTTGCCTAGTATGTACAACACCCTGGGTTCAATCCTCAGTACTGGAAAAATGTATATATATGATCTAACTAACTCAGGGGGTTATTATTGTGAGGATTAAATATATGGAGTCTATAAAAGCACATACTAGGGACTGTAGTGATGGCTCAGTAGTATTGTGCTTACCTGGCATGCATGAGGACCTGGGTTTGAACCCCAGCACCACATACACAACTAAGTGTTGAAGAAACAAAAACCACATGAATAAATGAATAAAATTGATTCTTTAACTTTCTCTCTCTCTCTTAAAAAATGTTTTAAAAAAGTACATACTAATGACTAAATGAAAGCTGGCTTTCATTATCATTGCTATTATAACAAACCTAGGATTGTGGCTCCTCTCTGCCCAATTGTTACTGTGGGTGCTCAATATCTATGATTCCTCTAGAAGTCAGCTTCCTGCAAAGAACTTTTCCAAGTACTCTTGACCCTCTCTTTAAAATACCAAGGTGACTTTGATCTGCTTGACTTTCGGTGCTTATGTGGTTGTACCTCCCACTGCAGTCATGGGACACTGACTCATCCTCACAGTAGAAAAACAGCTCTGTAGAGGTCAAACACTGTGCTATCGGTCACTAGGACTTAAGAACCAGCACTTAATCCCATCAAAAAATAGTTCTGGTTTGAGAGACACATTTATATCGTAGGCAGCTCTTCCACTCAAATACATAAATTATTTCTTGAGAAGCATCCCTGGATTAATGATAGTATTACAGAGAAAAACTTGCCCTGGGAGTGAATAATGTTTACCAGGAAAATAAAGTTTTCTAAATGCCTTTTTGGACTGCTAAATCTCAGACCTGCAAACCAGTAGAAAAACCAAACACTGCAAAGAATGCGACTCTCGGTGAGAACAGCGGAGCTTTCCTTTCATGCCCAGACCTTTCTCTGGGAGAAGGCAAATCAGTGTCCTGCAGGGGATTTTCCAGGTTGGTTTCCGCCAAGGTTGCCTTGCTCTGGCAATGCATGTTGACAGCCTAGGTGGAAAATGTTGCTACACAGGGTGCTCGTCCAGAAAGCGAAGCACGTGGCACAGCCTTTGGCTGTAACGCCACTTTCTTCCATACTCTTCCAAATCTCTCAGGTTAAGGAGGGAGAGATGTTGGTTAAATGTATTACACTGGTCAGTGATAATGGTCGGGATGAATCATGGGTCACAGATTTTAGTACTTGGTTCACATCCTAAGATACCTGTAGACTCTTAACTCATAAATGTTTTACAGCCAGAGGAAAAGATGCACATTAGAGTGTAGGTGTTGTGGGGTTACTTCTAAGGACAAAACTCATCTCTGGGGGCAGCTGGGAAAGAAAGACAGAGGATTCACATCGATTAAAGAGGAGGAGATGTCAGGTCAGGAGCAGCCCTGTTGTCTTGAACAGAGGAAATAAATCAGTTTCTGAAAAAAGTGCTCAAGACAGGCATGTCCCAGGGTTCTTGACTGACCAGCACCGGCTCCTGCTCTGCTCCCCAGCCCCAGCCCAGCAACAATTCTGCAGGACAACCAAGCTAAACTGGACTCTTCGCGCCACCTAGTGGCAATGTCTGAAAACATTCTAATAGTGTGTTTTTTGTTGGTTTCTTTTACTCAGAAGTGTCCCCCAAAGCCTTCTTGTAGGTCTTCTTTATCAATTTACCAAGCTTTAGTTTTTAAATAAAGAGAGGAACAGTGAGAGAGAAAGAGAGAGGAAAGAGAGAATCAATTTTATTTAGTTTTTCATGGGGGTTTCATTGCTATGACACTTCTTTGTGTATGTGGTGCTGGGGTTGGAACCCTAGTCCTTGCACATGCCAGGGAAGCGCTATAACCGCCGAGTCACTGTGTCTCCAGCCCTTTACCGAGCTTTTAAAAACCATTTTAGATAACTAAAAATCTGTTTCAAACCATTAAGTAGCATAACATGTACTATTTGTACTTTAGTAACGTAAGTTATTGTTAACAATATTAGCATCACATTTGTGTATACTTGGTTTTATGTTAATGATTAACAATTAACTTTTATATACAAACATCTTTTTCATTTAAAAACTTAGGACTAGTGTTTAATCAATGATAGCAATAAATATATGAAATAATAATAATATAAAAATTTAATGTCAGGAAAGATGTGGAGAAAGAGTCATATGCAGTGGTCCTTCCTTATCCATGATCTTTCTTTCTGCAGTATTAGTTGCCTGTGGTCAGCCATGGTCCAAAAGTTTTGAGAGAAGAGAAACTACATTCTCATAACTTTTATGACAGTATATTGTTATAATTGTTTTATTATCAGTTATTGTTACTCTCTTATTTTGCCTAATTTATATTTCAAAATTCATCATCAGTATGTACATATAGAAAAAAGCTTAGTCTATCCAAGGTTCGCTACTGTCCCTGATTTCACCATCCACTGAAGGTCTTGGAACATATCCTCTGTAGATGAGGGCATGTTGAGCTCTGCTCAGCATCTCAGAATGTTATTCTCCAATGTGGTCTAGAGCCTCATCCTCACACATCACCAGGAAGCACAAAGAAGTTAGTTGCACTTCTGCTTTCCTATATGAAGTCTTCCTTAAATGGTCTATAACAAATCATGGTTTGTTTTTATTCCCCTTCCTTCTGATAAAATCACCATGAATAATTGCTATTTCCCAGACTCAGCTTTATTCCCAAAGATTTAGTAACTTGAAAAACATATACTGTGTCCTGGTTGAAACATAAATTCTCTATAGAGACTTTTTGCACCACTTGGATTAGGTCAGAACGGAAGGGATGTGAACAAGCTAAAGGCATGGAAGGACTCATGGACAAATGGACATGTCAACTTCAAAGGAAGTAAAAAAAAAAAAGAGAGATTTCTAGATTTGGAAGGAAACTTCCAAACTCTCCTTCATTAGAGGAGGAAATGAAGAGACATAGCCAAGGTCTCCCATGGCAGTGTGGGACAGAAGCCAGAAATCTCTGATTTCCTGTTCATTAGACTTTCCTACACAGAGGAAGAGATTTTGGCATGTTGACATAATGCCAAGGAACATTAACGGACAGTAACAAGACAGTAACATTAACGGTCCTCTTATAAATCTAGATTTACCTACATGCATTATTCTAGGTTGCATGTAATATGCGCAGTTCTGTGCAGAAGGGAAGATGTTAGTGACCCAAAAGCTCTGATCCACGTGGGAGATAAACCAAACCACCCAAGGTAGCACTTCCTGGTGGCCCCATGAATGAAGTGACTTTGGAGCAGATTTTACTAGCGTGTTAGACTAAACATTTGCTATAAGTGAGTTCTGCAGTTGTTTCACCCTTGGGCTTGTAGCAACTGCAGATTAGCTCTTCTAGTCTGCACAGGAAACCTCTGGGGCAGGCTCAGAATGAGACGCTCAATGGGTAATCTTGGCAAAATCTCAGTTCCAGCAAAGCCAATCTTCTCCATGACTGCTTTCTGTTCAAAACTCTCTCTGTCACGAATGTCAGTGTAAATGCTACTTAAATAAATAGAAAAACATCACATCTGATTTTTATCCTATTGAGCTAAGGATAATTCCCCTCTTCTCATGGTATAAATAAAAACTGTCACTTTTCTGATCTCTCACCATTTTCACTGCATCTTCACTTGCAGGGTAAGTGATGAGAGGCCCAAGGCCATTTGGAACTCAGCCCGCCTCCCCAGCAGGTGGCGTTCCATGGGCCAGGTCACTCTGTTGAGCACCACAGAGGCAGACAGGTTGGGACATCTGCAGTTGTGTGATGTCTAAGAAGGCTTTGCTGCAGGCGTAGGCTTGACACACTTTGAAACATTTCCCAGCTTTCTGGAAGCACGAATATATTTTCCATGTACACTGGATCCATTATTTTTTATGCTGCCAAAATGTGATATAAGCATGAGACAGCAAGGAAAGATTCTTTGCCTACAGGATACTAGTTCCTATTTGTTCCTATGATCTGTGCACACAAGTTAGGACCTGAATCTGATCAGGAGTGCAATTACCTTTAACATATTGCATATTAACATTACATATTACTGACTTCATATAATACGGTGCGTCTAGATGTTCAGACAACAAAAGCTGAAACAGTACAAAATAGTAGCTAAGAGTTTGGTCTCAGAGTTACATCACCTTGGTGTTCAATATGTCAAATGGGGATCTCTATCCTTTATGTCTATTGCAAATATTAAATTACATAATAAGTACAGATAATTATTGGCATAGATGGAGCATTATAAAAATGTTACTGACAGCATTGGGAACGTGACAATATACAGATTTTGTTCAAATGATTAGGGATAATAAAATATTTGAAACCATTTGAATGATTGCTTTTAATCTGGGAGAAAAGAGACTTGTCTTTAAGTTGCCCTCTCTAAACATTTTCTTTCACATAAGGTACCTAGCATACTGCTTTGCATATAGTTTGGGACTACAAATGTTTGTAAAATGAATAAATGAATAATGCCGTTCTCTCCATCACACAGCATACAATTAGTTCATTTAAACTCACACAAACTGGACACAGTGGCACATGCCTGTAATATCAACAACTCAGGAGGCTGGGGCAGAAGCATCACAACTTTGAGGCCAGCCTCAGCAACTTTATGAGACCCTGTCTCAAAAAATAAAAGGTCTAAGGATGTAGCTCAGTGGTACGGCACTCCTGGGATGAATCTGTTGTACTGCAGAAGGAGGGGGTGCAAAAATTGGTTGTATGTCTTTAGCCTCTACTATCTCAAGCAGATATGAGAACTACAGGAATGAATATTCTTGCTTTCTTGGTCTTCATTTATATGAATGTGGCCATTCCTGTTGACACTTATATTAGTCCTAATGAGAATATTTTACTATTGTAGACCATATCACCATTTTCAAAGCACTTTCACAGAAAATAGTTCATTTAGACTTCATGGAGGAAGTATGTGAATCATTGCCTTCACTTTACAGAAAAGAAGATATTAAATCATGTTATGACTTCTCTAAGGTTGTAAAATTAGTAAATGAAAGAGAAAAAAATGCCCACATGTGGATGAATGGACAAATAAAGTCTACTGCTTTTTCTACTACCTCAAAACAAAGAGATCAAAGTACTGTGTCTTTCTTAGCACTTATATCTGTTTCTTATTTTTATACCTTTCCTGATGTTTATGCAAAATTTATCATGTTTGAGTTCAAAATGAATTTATGTGCAAATAATTATTGGTAGCCTACAGGGTATTAGGCAGTGGTAATGAGCCTCTTCAAGCAGTTCTTATTCTCTTTGAAGATTGGAAAGCATGGCCAAGAAACATTATATCAGAAAAATTGATAAGATCTTTTCAATTATTGACAAGTTACAGAGAAGATCAAATGGAATAATATTATTTAACAATAGAATATAGGACATAAGGGGAAGCTGATGGTTTTACAGAGCTAACTGGGGAGACAATTAGAGAGAAAGCAGCTATGAAGATGTTGAAAGAAAGCATTACTTTTCTCTAAATATCTCTTTGTAAAACAGCTTTAAGATACCTACATTTCTATGCCTCTATGTACCTATTTTTTTAATATTATTAATTATAAGCAATCTGTATCAACTTATAGAGTCTTTATTCTTATTATTATTACTTGTAGGCACTCTACATCAAATTTTAAAGCTGGCTGCTAATTCTTAGTACTTTAAAACTACATATAATTATATTTTATGGTGAGATTGCTTGAGCCGATATTTAAAAATGTTTATATCTCTTAAAGTCTGATGTTCTAGTAAAATTTGAGAAAATTTTCCTTTCATCTTTTTAAAATATCCCATTAGTATCAAAACAATCTGATGAAAATATTTCTACTAAGCAATTGAAGATAAGCTGGATTAAGACAAGGAGATCATGAACATTAGGAGCAAATGATCATGACATTTCCCCACAATTTTAATTGAATGTTGGTTATTGCTTTTCCCAGAAAAAAAATGCTTATGAGGAAATTCATGATTAAGCAATGGGAAAGCACAAGAGATCTGGAATCTCTCTCCATTGCAAGACTAGATTATAGAAAATGCTGCACTGGAACTCCAGGAAAGTCTTGAAAAGAACTTGGAATTATATAGTTTTCAAAGATTATTGCAATGAAACTGTACAGAAGCAAACAAACATTCACATGGCCTCAGAGTCCTTTCCTGAGCTGCGCGATGGCCCCTAAGGATGCATCATGATTGCAGGTCAAGGGACAGAATCCATGTCCCCATATCTAAAGTGGATTTCAAGTAGAGGAACAACCACAGATGAAGGAGCCCAGGCTGGCCAGTTCATCCGCTCAGTGGTGAACTGTAAAAATGGTATGTGCAATTTTCAAACCTATGTAATACCTACACTTGGTGTAGAGAATCAACCTATTTTGTATTTCTGTATTCAAGAGTACACAAGGCACATACTTGTGTGTAGAAAATATACAAGAGTGATAAGAAAGTGATTCAAATAATGATTCGCTCCAGTACATAAGACTATGTTGAAGAAATAAAAAAAGAAAAAGAAAATGATTCAAGTACAGCCTGACAGTCAAGGGCCACAGGTCATGAAGACAGAGACAATTATTCATTACAGACAGTTGGGGGAGGATTCCCTAAGCATTTAAAATAACTCAAATCAAATTGAATGCGTATTACATATCAGTCACTGGCTCTACATTAATTTTATCAGTATCTTCAGGAGTAATCCAACATTTAACATATAGTGTATACAACATTAATACCTCCTGGGTGAATAAAAGAATGCATAAATGAAACTGGATGGCCCACTCAAGAACTCCAGTTGAAACTAAATTCAGTCATGTTTCTTTTCGATCTGGTTCCATTTTACTGTGTTCACTTTTTAAAGACACTGGTGTTACTCGTTCTTCTAGTTGACTCCATTTCCTTGCTTAGGTGGGTTCTTCTACTACAGTTGTAACAAGTTACCATAAACTCAGTGACCTGAAATAACACCCATCTGTGATCTCCCAGTTCTCCAGCACTAAACAAAATCAAAACAGTTTGTTCAGAGTTTCATAAAGGTGAGAGCAAGGTTAATACCTTGCTGGGTTGGACTCTTAGAAGGAGACTCTGGTGGAAGAATCTGCTATCCTGTCTCATTCAGTTTATTGTTGTATTCAGTTTCTTGCTGTTGTAGAAACAGCCAATATTTTCATGCTGGCTGTCAGCTGGAAGTCTTCCAGGTTATAGAGGCAGTCCTCAGTTTACCTTCTCTGTCTTGAACTGGTAATAGCAAGTTCTTCTCATTAGTATATTTGAGAGTTTTTGTGCTTCAAATCTCTCTGACTTCCTACTCACAGCCAGAGACAACTCTTCAGCTAACAGGTTCATGAGATCAGATTAGGAGCACATGATGACTTTCCCGTTGCCATATAACATATGTAACAATCACAGGAATTACAGCAGGGGCCAATAACTACGGGGCCATCTTGAAATTCTAATTATAGTCTCCACAGACTCTCATATGCACTGAACTGTCAGCCTTGTTGACTCCCACATTCTCTCCTTTGTGTTACTGTTCCATACAAATGGATGAAGAGGGTTGGAAGTTGTAGGGACCAACTAGTGCATGCCCTACCCAAGCAGTGGCCCAATGCTAGGTTTACAAGGGATTCTTAAAAATCCAGATTCGAAGAGAAAACTGTCTCTACTTCATCTCTATCAGTATTTTTTTTAAATGAAGATTAAAACAAACATTTCTCCTGGCTCCATCTAACCTTGTGTTCATAATCTCTGCATTAGACTGTACATGTTTTAGCTGATGGTAAAATAGGACTTGTATCTATATATTTCCAACATCTGAAATTTCTCTGACACCTGTTAGTCCCTCAATTAATGTGTATTCAATGAATTAATATTTTAGTAAAAATAATAATTGTGTATGTCATCTGCCTTTTCCACAGCTGCATTGCTGTTACGTTCTCATTAAAGAATCAGATATTCTTCATTTCCTTAAATGATAGTTCAATACTTGAAGTGTATTCTATGAGCAAAGAGCATTTACAATCCATAAAAACACATGTCACCACTGAAACTGAGATTGCTTATTGTGTGGTCCGGTCTCACGTAGTGAGACCACCAAAGACGAAAAAAAAAAAAAAAGAAAGAAAGAAAGAAAGAAAAAAAGTTTATTTGGGGGAAAGAGAAGGAACAGAAAAGGAGGGAAGAAAGCTGGTGCACCAGGGCCACTGTTCCAAAGCAAAGTTCAGGGACAGCAGCAGCCCTGAGTGACTCAAGCAGGCCATCTTTAAAGGAAAATTTTGGTAGGTTTACAAATAGGCTTACAAAAGGGGTCTCTCTCCAAGAAATGCAAGCAGAAAGTTTCTTTTGTCTATTTCAAGTTGCACCTGGTGGGCTATCAGGGAGGGCGAGTTGGGGGGCTAAACTATCCATATCTGAAACTGGCAGCTTGTGGGAGCCTCTCGAGGGATGCTTCCCAGACACAATGGGCTTGACTATGAGCACATTATTTTATCTTGGGCAATTCTGTCAATTTGGCATACCTCAATCTTAAATAAATATATTTGTTTTATATCAGGGGTCTCTACCCTTTTACATGCTTAAAGAAACAAATTAGACTTTGACAACATAACCATGTCATTCAGATATTGACAAAAACTGTTCTAGGTGTGATGCCATTCTCTACATTTTCACGACTTCCTGAGCTATCATCACTCAGGATAGTTTATTAACGGTATCTTTGCTCTCCCAGAAGCCCAGGTTTTTAAGTATGTTTATCAATGCCTGAAACCCAAGAGGTTCTCACCTGGCTCTTTACCAGTGCCACATCGTGCCTGATATCATATTTCATACCAACTCCAAAACTTTAACCAATACTTAAATGCCATATGCTTTCTAAAATAAGATAGCCCCAAATGATTGGGTGGCATTGGTGTGGGAGGATTAGGAGCAATTACGATGGCTGCTGGATAACTGAACAGCACCTCGCTGGCAGAGATGGCCATCGCCCAAAGAACACACAGTACTTCATTTCCTTGGACTTACCATGACCTGTTTGTTGCCACAAAGCAAAACAAATAAGCAAAAAGCATTTTTGAGCAAGCTAAGAAGCTATCAACAAAGAAAATTAGGAAACCTGCCTGTTGTTACCAGGCAAAGATAAATGTCACCCAGGGTATTAGCCTGCAGTTAAATTAGGATATTTGGACACAGAGTGTTATCAGTGTCATTTACTGTCAATATTAAAGGTTAAGAATTTAGATGAAGGACTAAAAAAAAAATCTCTCTGTGTTCATCATTAGAACAATGGTGGTATAGATATTTCCCAGGAGATAAATAAAAATTTAGTTATTCTCTTGTTAATATATAAATGGTAGTTTCCAAAGGAGCACAAGCCAGGATTTAGGTGGACCAGTGACCACCTTTGTCTGGCACTTGCTACTTCCTCTTTGAAACCTCAAGTACTCTATGTAGAAAATGACATTTGTGAACTGAAAGGAAATCCAGTATTCTAAAAATAAAGATAGCTAATCTACACTTTGCAGTAGGATGTTATGATTTTTGTCTTATGATTACAACACTGTTTAGTTATCCAACCAATAATATCTAATACTCTAAGCCAAATGAATTGATATGGAGTGCTCAGAAAAATTAGTAAAACAAAATGAGCTGCTTTAAGATGGATAAATCTTGGCCCCTAAAAGACAACTGCTTTTCAAAAATATACTAATTCGAAGCTGGAGCGGTGGCTCAGCTATTACAGCATTTGTTCAGCCTGAGAGAGTACGCGAGTTCAAACCCCAGCACCATGCACACGACAGAGTCTCAGAACAACAAAGCCCACGTGAAAAACTAAATAAAAATTCTTTCTCTCTTTCTCTCTCTCTCTATCACTGTCCCTCTCTCTTTTAAAAAAAAATACACTAATTGGATTTTTAATATAACCTATTAGGATGTTGCTTTCTTCCTTCCTGGGGGTATTTTTAGTTAAATGTAGCAACCAGAGTCTACAAGTCAGACTCTCCTGCCTTCAGCCATTCCTATGTTCCATTGTCACTATTTTTAGCTTTATGCAATTGTTCCAAGAACATACCTTTTCCAAGAAATCAATATTTTCCCCTTCCTTCAAAGAGAAAATGTAAGAAAAATTCCAGAAAATGCAGACTCCCTAAACACAAATGGACTTGGCTTGCTTCTTCTCAGAACTTAAAAAAAAAATCAACAACAACAATTACAACAAAAAGAAATGGCTTTCTTTAGTTCAATCTAAATTTCAAACTCTAAAGAACAAAAGCAATAGTAGAATTCTTGTCTGTAACTACATACCTTGACCATTACAACTATCAAACCTAGACCATAGTCCATCAACCGTTTATGTCCCTGCTTTTAATAAATAGGTTATCTTGTTCTGTACTTGGTCCTCTGTTGTCACCATCTCTTGCAGTCAGGAATGGTTGTGATAGTGTAGGAAACATTAGCACAAGAAGCTCAGTTACACCTTTTGAACTTTCTGTTTAGGAAAATGGGCGCTCACCAGTGGAACCCTCACTGAGCAATATCTCTGCTGAGAAGAACTGGTAAGCAGCAAACTCATGGGACGTATAGTAATTGCATTTTTTATTGGTGCACTATAATTGTACATAATGATGGGATTTATTGTCACATATTCATGCATGTACACAATACAATAATATAATTTGACCAACACCCCCCCAAACCTCCCCACCTCCCTCTTCCTGTCCCCTGACACCTTGCCTCTCTTTCTGGGCTATGTATTTATTCTAATATACCCAAGTATACTGATATAATTCCTATATCTATGAGGAACATTTTTTATATATGTGACAATAGTGTACACAACGATACATCTCTAGTGATTAGAGAAAGGCAAATGAAAACTACACTGAGATTTCGCCTCACTCCAGTTAGAATGACAATAATCAAGATCACAAAAAATAAAAAGGGTACCGTTATTCAAGGTTGGTGGGACTACAACTTGGTACAACCCGTCTGGAAGGCAGTATGGAGATACCTCAAAAAACTAGGAATGGGTCCACCCCTTGACTCAGCTGCCCTACTCCTTGATATATATCTCAAGAATCTAAAATCAGCATATTAGGATCAAGGGAAGATATTTTAACTGTGTAAGATAGTTAAATAGCAAACATTATGCTCAATGGAGAAAGACGGAAAGCATTTCCACTGAATTCAGGAATAAGACAAGGCTGTCTGCTTTCACCACTCTTATTCAATATAGTCCTTGAAACCCTTGCCAGAGCTATCAGACAAGAGAAGGAAATCAAAGGAATTTGAATAGGAAAAGAATAAGTCAAGTTGTCTCTATTTGCTGATGACATGATCCTCTACCTAGAAGACCCTAGGTCTTCCTCGACCAGAAGACCTAGGGTCTTCTGGTTTAGAGTTTATAAATGATTTCAGCAAAGTGGCTGGTTATAAGATTAACACCAATAAATCATTAGCTTTCCTATACTCCAGCCAAGGACACTGAAGAAGAACTTAGGAAATCTGTCCCATTCCCTATCTCCTCCAAAATATAAAAAATAAATAAAATACTTGGGCATAAATCTCACAAAGGATGTCAAGGACCTGTACAATAAAAATTATCAAACTTTAAAAAAAGAAATTATAGAAGATCTGAGTAGATGGAAAAACATTCCATGATCATGGTTGGGTAGAGTCAATATAATCAAAATGGCCATTTTACCCAAAGCCCTATATAGATTTAATGCAATCCCTATCAAGACACCAATGCCATTCTTCACAGATATAGAAAAAGCAATACTCAAATTTGTATGGAATAACAGAAGACCCAGAATAGCCAAAACATTAATCAGCAAGAAGGAGGAGGCAGCTGTAATCTCAATTCCTGACCTGAAATTATACTACAAGGTTATAGTAACAAAAACAGCATGGTATTGGTATCAAAGCAGAACTGAAGACCAATGGAATAGAACAGAGAATTCTGAGACTAACCCTCATACCTTTAACTATCTGATATTTGATAAATGGGGCAAAAGCATAATGTGGATGAATGATAGCCTGTTCAACAAATGGTGGTGGACAAATTGGACAGCCATATGTAGACAACTGAAATTGGATCCTTACCTTTTACCCTGCACAAAAATTAAATCAAAATGGTTCAAGGATCTGGATATTAAACCAGCAACTCTACAATTGCTTGAAAAAGAAGTAGGATCAACATTATATGACATAGGGGTCGGCACAGCCTTCCTTAACAGGACTCCCATGGCACAAGCAGTGAAGTCAAGAATAAATGCATTGGATGTAATTAAACTAACAAGCTTTCGCATAGCTAAAGATTTAGTCAAGAGTCTCAAGAAGAACCTACGGAGTAGGAGAAAATTTTTGCCTGGTACACCTCAGACAGAGAGCTAATATCCAGAATGTACAAAGAACTCAAAAAACTAAATACCAAAATCACAAATAACCCAATTAATAATTGGCTATGGAACTAAAAATAAGCTTCTCAATGGAGGAAGTCCAAAAAGCCCATAACCATATGAGAAAATGCTCTATATCACTAGCAATAAGAGAAAGGCAAATCAAAATTTCACTGAGATTCCACCTCACTCCAGTCAGAGTGGCAAAAATGAAGAATACCAACAATGACAGATGCTGGAGGGGATGCAGGAAAAGAGGGACACTATTACATTGCTAGTGGGACTGAAAACTGGTACAGCCACTCTGGAAAGCAGTGTGGAGACTCCTCAAAAAATTAGGGCTGGAACCACCTTTTGATCCAGCTATCCCACTCCTGGGTATCTTCCCAAAAGAGCTAGTATTGGCATATTATAGAGATACAGCTTCTTCAATGTTTCTAGCAGCTCAATTTACGATAGCTAAATTATGGAACCAACCCAGATGCCCCTCACTTGACAAGTGGATTAAAAAACTATGGTATATATAGACAATGGAATACTACTTGGTTATTATGGAAAATGATATCATGGCATTTGCAGCCATATGGATGGAGATGGAAACAATTTTGCTAAGTGAAGTATCCCAAACTCAGAGACTCAAG
This sequence comes from Aplodontia rufa, assembly GCA_004027875.1. Classification (NCBI taxonomy): domain Eukaryota; kingdom Metazoa; phylum Chordata; class Mammalia; order Rodentia; family Aplodontiidae; genus Aplodontia; species Aplodontia rufa. The sequence continues at coordinate 38,696 of PVKS010004218.1, read as the reverse complement.
GGCCGAATGTTTTCTCTCATTTGTGGAAGCTAGAATACAACCAGAAATAGTATGATAGATGGCTAACCTAACAACTACCTCAACATGTATGAATTTTTACACAATCATGGGGAACCTTGCCTAGGTTCCTGGGGGACGAAGGGAATAGGAAGGACATCAAGGAGAGCAGAGGGAGGTAGTATGGGGGAATCTAATCAGAGGGGAACCTCCGACCTCCAGGAGAAGTCCAATTAACTTGGGGCTTAAGTAGGGGGAAACATGGAACCATGGGGAACCCAAGGGAGGGGAACCGGGGAACCCAAGGGGGGAAAACCATGGTCTGGCACCAGTCTTTGCTTGTTCTGTCATTACACTTTTCTTCTTGATTGTTTGATGATAAACCCTCCTAATTGTAAGACCGTGTTTATAGAATAAAATTTTTAAAAATCAGCATATTACAGTGATGCAGCCACATAATGTTCATAGTGGCACAATTCACAAAAGCTAAGCTATGGAACCAACCAAGGTGCCCTTCAACGGATGGATGCATAAAGAAATTGTGTCATATACACACAATGGAGTATTACTCAGCCGTAAAGAAAAATAACTTTATGTCATTTGCTGGCAAATGGATGTAACTGGAGGATATCAACTAACTGAAATAAGCCAGTCTCAAAAATCCCAAGGTCAAATGCTCTATCTGATATGTGGAAGTTAACCCAAAATTAAGGAAAAGAACAGAGGACCTGTACTTGCATTTATGTTCTCCTTGTGGTGATGTGAATGAGGAGCTGTTGTAGTTTAGCTATGAGGTGTCCTCCTAAAACTCATGTGAGAGATAAGAGGTGAGATGATTTGGTAATGAGAGCCTTAACCTACTCAGTGGATCAATTGGGTGGTAACTGTAGGCAGGTAGGGTGTGACTGGAGGAGGTGGGTCCCTGGGGGTGTGCCTTTGGGATTTATATCCCACCCTCTGCCTTATGAGCAGAGCTCTCTCTGCTTCCTATTTGCCATGTCCTGAGCTGCTTTCCTGAACCATAGCCTTCTGCCATTATGTTCTGCCTGACTTTGGGCCCAGAGCAGTGGAGTTGGCCATCTATAGACTGAGATCTCTGAAACCATGAACACCCAATCAACTTTTCCTCCTCTACATTGTTCTTGTCAGGTCTTTTGGTTGCACTGATTTAAAATAAAAAAAGGAGAGAGAGATAAGTGGCTAAAAGAACCCCCCCCCTGCCACATACACACACACACAGAGGTCCTTCCAGTGCAGGAATATTCAGAGGTCAAATTATTAGATTGTGAGAGCTGTGACCTAATCTGTTCATCTTAGTTAGAACGACTGGACTGGATGATAACTGTAGGCAGGTGGGGTATGGAGGTGCCCTGGAAGGGTTATTCTTCCTGTGTCCCCATTCTCCTCCCTCTCTGCTTCCTGACTCTGTCATGACCTAAGAACTTTCTTCAACTGGCCTAAGATGTGCTGGATCATCTTAGGTCAAGATCCACGGAGTCAGCCGTCTATGAACTAAGACCTATGAAACTATGAGCCCATATCAAATTTTCCTCCTCTAAGCTGTTCTTGTCAGGTGTTTTGGTCACAGGAATGAAAAAGCTGACTAAAATAGGAGCTTACAAATGAACAAGGACCAGTGATTCTAGTAGAGAACACCTAGGATGGTGAGGTCAGGAGTCAAGTATAATTCACAGGAATTTTTAACAATGGACATGAAAAATGAAATGTAACTAGTGATTTCTGTAGGTGTTTGAATAATTAATAGTTGAAAAATAAATCTCTATTCTGTTGGAGTGGGGGAAAGGCTGACATTTCAAAGTCCCTAATCTATATATGCCAAGTCGTTCAGTAGATGGCTCTTTGTTGAGTGGTGCAAATTAATGGGACTTTTGGAGATGAATATAGGCTCAGAGGTAAATGGCAGAGTTAACTTGTAAGACACCATCAGGTCACAGGTCAAAAGAATGGAGCAGTCAGGTGAGGTCAGAGAAGCCTTTAGAAAGGGACAGGGGACTGAGTGACTTCACCAGAGTCCTCAGAACAACACAAAGATCTAAGAAAAAGGGTGGTAAATAATTAATTCTGGGATGTTTGCAGTCCCATAGCTGTAAAAATTCACTAAACTATACCTAAACTTTGCTAAAACCTGAAATACGCACAACGTCACTGATTGGTCTGGTGATCTCTTTGTCTTTCTCAAGTTTTAGTTCAAATGTCCCTCCATTTTGTGACTTCACCTGACCCACTTGTCTCTCAGGAAGTCCATTGGTGTAGAGTGATCTCTTCCTGTTATGTGCTCTCATAGCACTTCCTGTGTAACTTCCAGGATAACTTTAGAGCATTGCTCTGAAAATCTTTCTCACCTATAAGAACTAAACTTTTTTTAATCAGGGATCTTTTCATTTTGGTGACCCCCCCAAATCCTAGCTATGTACCTGGCTGGCACCTGATAAGCATTCAAAAAATATTGGCAGACATGAACCAGTCAAGATAGGTTTATAAGCACAAGCAAGCATTTTAAGAAGAACGAAAAACTAAAACTCCCACATTTCAAGAACTTGTTAATCAGATGGATGGATCAATAGGAAAGTTAATTTTATTAGAGCAACAATGAGAGTCAAGTTTTAATGTTTTGCAAGTCTCTTTCCAGGACACATGGCACTTTGTACATGGTCTCTTAATGGCATTTATATAGTTGTGCTGCTATTATTTTCAATTTTTTGCTAGACAGTACCAAGACTCTTTGACATTTCTGTACCCATGCCCAGCTGCCTTATATCTGACATATGTGGTTAAGGATATAGAAAAAGTATGAGAAAGAAATTAGAAATGGGAAGGGAGGGAAGGGAAGAGTTTAGAAGAGTGAAAAAACAGGTAAAAATTTAACACTGAGGTGTAGAAACATCATAAGAGTTTGGGGGGCTTTGTTTTGATTTGTTTTGGTTGGAGAGTGTCTACGCCAAATCAGGCACTCAGATGTGTAAGAGTCTCCAATTTGACAGCAGTTGAGTCAAAAGAGAACCTGACTCTTCCCTGTCTCCTCCCTGTTCCTCATGTGCCATATACACATCTGACTCACGTCAAAACAGAGCACTGGGCTCCTCATATAAAAATGTGCTGGCAGGCGATCCCAGTGACCTTTAAAAATCATTCTTGCAAACGGGCATTCGAGCAAGAGGAAATGATCTTCAGCTGTGCTGTTTCTCGTCGTCTGCATATGCTGGCAAAGAGGCAGACATACAATTACAGGCAGCACAATTTTTGTTTTCAAAGTGCCTGCCCAGACCTTCCAGTATTTTCCATAGCTTTACTGCAGAAAATCACACTAGCCTCAAGTTGAACAGGATGTGAAAACTCCCTCCACGTCTTGAAACACTTCCTTTCCTGTGCTGCTGCTCAGCCCATCGGCCTCGTCTTATTCAACCGGGTGTGATTTGCGTAAGGTATTTTAACAGCCAGATAGCAAGAGCAAATATTGGCCTTTCTTCTTCCAGTGTCCCTGAGTTCTCTCTTTACCCAAGTGCACCTGGCATTGCACCAAAGTCCTGGGGTACTGCCTAGATAGTATTTCTTAGGTCAGTGTGAGCAAACACAGCTGATCAGCAGTTACCAGTCTTACTCAGCCCTTCTACTCCCATTCCAAATTTAGGGTCCCACTCCCTACCTTAGTGGCTCCTTTCATAGAGTAGGAGTCAGGCAGCAGATGCAGTACCTGCGGAGGCCTTTAAAAGCACATAGCAGATGTGTTTTCTAGAAGAGTATTACTCCTTTGGCATGTCTCAGAGCTCCTACATGTGAAATGCATCAAAGTGTTCCTTCTGAACAATTAATGAAAAAATTAATGAAAATTGACAGCGCCTATTATTCTTCTAATGAACACACACACATCTTTCTGCAGAAAATATGTTTTGTTTGTTGTTTGGGGTATAGGAAGGAGTAGGTGAGGAGAGGAAGTTGCTTTGCTTTATAGTTACACATTGTTTAAGGTTAAAAAAATCTGGTGTTTTCACTTTCAAAATCATATTGTACCAGAACATTGGCTATAGATCATTTTTTCCTAAAAGATAAATTTCTACTATGGATAAAGCAGGTTGATTAGAAATGAATTTAAGATGATGTCTGCCTAATGTTGGAGAAGAATAATCAACTTTAGGTATAACATTTTGTCATCAGCTGATAAATAGCTACAACCTTGAAGAAGTTTATATAATATTCAGTAGTGGATCTAAAACTGTAGATGAAATACTAATGATAAAAATATTTTCCATTCTGAAAACTTCTGTAAAATATATAAACCAGAATGCACATGATACCCTTTGTATATACAGTTGCAAAAATGCACTTTTGTAAATATTTTTAAATAAAATTCATGCAGCATCACTTTTAAACAATTGTATTGGTATTTTCTTTTTAATGTGTCATATAGGAATAAATTTCAAAATCTCTTAATCTCTAGCCTTTTGTGCTAATATTTGCTATCATTTACATATGACTTGAGTGGGTACCCAAGGGTTTGTGTGCTGGACACTTTGTCCTCAGTGTGGAGATGTTGGGAGGTGGTGGAAACTTTAAGAGGTGGAGCTTGGCAATTATGTCATTGGTACCATGAAGGGATCGATGCTGATCTCACAGTGTGAATTGGTTATCCTGAGAGTGAATTGTTACAAAAGACCAAAACTAGTGCCTCCCTGCTCTCTGGCTTCCTGCCTCACCATGTGATCTCTCCTTCTTGCCCAAACTCCCACTATTATTCTATTCACCATGTGGTGGCACAGTCATGAAGGCTTTCTCCAGAGACCAAACCAAGGGGGCCCAGACTTGAAATTTCACCTCCAAAACCATGAACCTCTTTTTTCAATACCATAAACCTCTTTTTGTAATAAAGTACCAACCTCAGGTATTTTGGTACAGCAACAGAAAACAGACAAATGCAACATTTATTTTTTGCAGTGAATTTTCTGTGAATGTGTGTTCAGGACTATGTCATTCAAGCCCTAAGAATCCATGCCAATAATCTCAATGTCTATCTAAGTAGTGGAAAGGCTCCTTTTCAACAGGTTGGTTTAAAATAAGGTTTGTTATAAAATACTGTGGCCATTATATCAGGTACCTCAACATCTAAAACAGTTGTTGCAAATTAAGGGATCTGCTTTCTCTTATAACATGCATGTTAGTCTCATCTATGGAACTCCAGACAACTATGAAAACCTGTCTCTTGGACTGATTATAGAACTGGAGCAAGTCAATTCAATTCTCTGAAGTTACTTTCAATGTCTCATAGTTATGGTCTTTATCATGATCATTCCAGAGTATGCAACGCACAGTATCATAATTGTGGTCATTATGTGGGTTAATCAGCTTTCTGCCACTACTACAAAATACCTGAGATAATCAACTTACAAGGAGGAAAGGTTTGTTTTCAGCTTACAGTTTTAGAGATTCCAGTCCTTCATAAGGAGTACCCATTGCTTTCAGCCATATGACAAGCAGCACATCGTGGCAGGAGCCTGTGGTGGAGCAAAATTGCTCACTTTATGGCAAAGAAGTTAAAAAGGAAAGAGGAAGAGGCCAAGGTCCTACTCTCCTCTTCAAGGGCATGCATTCAATGACCTAAACACTTCCCAAAAGACCACCCCCCCTTAAACACAACTACTAGAAGAAAAGTTAGGAGTGACTCTCCAGCATATAGGAGTTGGCAATGACTTTCTCAACAAGACTCCCCAAATGAAAGAATTAAAGTCAAGAATCAATGAGTGTGATGCCATAAATTAAAAATGGGATATAATCATGGCCTAGTGACAGGGGACTAATATCCAAAATTTACAAAGAACTCAAAAAACTTAATATCAAAACACAAACAATCCAATCAATAAATGGGCCAGAGAGCAAAATAGGAACTTCTCAACAGAGGAAACAGAGCAAGCCAATGAATACATGAGAAAGTGTCCTAAATCACGAGTAATCAGAGAAATGCAAATCAAAACTACCTTAAGATTTCACCTCACTCCAGTCAGATTGGCAAAGATGAAGAATATAAACAATAACAGATGCTGGAGGGGTTGTGGGGAAATAAGAACACTAGCAATAGAAGAAATCATGCTGAGAAAAATTAGCCAAACCCAGATACTCAAAGGTCAAATGTTTTCCCTCATTTGTGGAGGCTGGAGCAAAACCCAGGCTTGGGGGAAAGGTAGTCAAGCTCTTGTAGCAGAACTACCAAAGGCATAGCAACACTTAATCTAGGGGAACTATAGATATGTTGGGGAGGGAGGGAAGAAGAGGGGAGATGGAGGGGAGGGGGAGAGAGGGAAAATAGGGAGGGTTTTAGGGAGACAATCAACAATGTAACATAGTCTTTATTCCCCCTGAGAAGCCAAATAATACTTATGCAATAATTTAATTCTGGAAAATTCACAACTATATATATATATATATATATATATATATATATATATATATATAGATGAATATTTATAACTGCTATAGGGGAAAATGAAGAATCAAGAGACTGGGTGTGGGCAATGCGGGGGTGACTCTGCATTAAGATCAATGCATATCTTATTGTTGCTTTATATGCATTTATGCTTGTACAACAAGTCAACTCCTTAAAAATAATAATAAAAAAATCCCAGCATCATACGGATGACACCATGGTTTACTGCCAGCATGGTCTGTACCTGGGCCACTTGAACCACAGCTGTAGTGAGAAAATGATTCTTGGGTGGCCCTGGGCCAGCAGGGCACCTGGGAGCTCTTTTCCCAAATGATTGTGCCCCAGAATGTCTCAGAAACAAGTGTTCATTTCTACAACCTGAAGTCCCTGATGAATGGGTCATCCCTGCAAGTTCCTGAGATGTGATCCGGGTGCCTGCCTATCCTCCCAATGCCACGTAGCTTCTTTTTATAGCACTAGCAATTCCACACTCTGCGACTCCGCCATTGTAACAACAGACTCCTTTCTTGACCAGGTTACAAATTCTTCAAAACTCTATGCTCTGCTCTTTATTCTCCCTATTCTGTTGTAAATTTGACTATAAGCAACCCAGTAACACCCGTGTTGGCTGCCACCTGAGTGCTGTCCTGTGTAGAGATTTCTTCCACACAATAAATTAATCCGTCACCTTTTTAGCTTGACCTCCCACAAAATCTAAGTGAATGGACAAACTCAGAGAAGTTCTTTGTCATGGTGGCCTAAAGTCCCATCCCCATCAGTTTTCTTTCCATTGAAAGCCTCATCAGCACAGCCTTAACTGTCCGTATTTCTATCAGAATTCTGATCTTCTGTGTCCCTTCAAGGATCATCCATTAAGCTCCACAAACAAATTTCTAGGCTTTTTCTAGCCTGCTTCTCCAAATTCTCCTAATAATCTTCTATAAACTAATTCCAAAGTCTCCTCCACATTGTCAGATATGTAGTTATAGTCAACGGCAAGTTTCCTGTTTTAGTCAGCTTTTTGGAAAAGCTTATAAATTGACACAATCAATTTACAAGGAGGAAAGGTTTACATGGACTCAGTGTTTTAGCGGGTGCAGTGTTTGATACAGTAGGCTCATGGTTTTTAGGATCATAGTGAGGCAAGAGAGAATGCTGCAAAGTAAATCCACTCACCTCACGGCCAGGAAATAAAAAAATCCCACCCCACCACTCCAGCTTTCTATTTTGTCTAAGGTGACTTCTCACCTGTTCAGACTTGGCCCCAGTGCTCTCACCTCAGCATTAATTTCTCTTCTTTGACCTGTGCACACCTACAGTCCTGCCTTCCTGCTGAAGGTAGTGCCTATGCTTTTCTGATCTGCTCTCTCCAGCCCTTAGGGTCTTCCTGAGCAGGATTCTGCTTCCTAGACAGCAGGAAGTTGGGTCAGAGCACCACGGAGCAGCACCTGGTGGTGGGCAGTGCAGCAGGAAAGGTACGGCACCTTCCGAGTTCTGTTCAGGTCTCTTGCATGTTTCAAGAACTTGCTTTTTCAAGATTGGACTAATTCCCAAGGACTCATTAAATATTCTTTGCAAAGCATTTAGTATTGGACCAGCAATATGCTTCTTCTCAACATGAACTTCCTTTTTTTTTTTAATTTGAAAAACCAGGTTAAAGGGCAAAATGACAATGCCTATCCTTTTCTTTATTAGTTCAACATAGTCTTACGTATCGGAGGGAATCACTGTTACATAATCATTGATTCGTGGATATTGACAAAGTAAATGAAGGCCGATCCTAGTCCAGGCTCTCCATGCTCTGTCCACTCTCCGCTCTCCTGTCTCCTCTGCAGTGCCCATGCTGTAGATAGAAGTAAGCATATTCATGTATATTAATTTTTTGAAATGTCTGAGTTTCTCTGCCTGCCTGTGTATAGTTGGGCTTCTTACGGGAGTCGAGAGTTCCCAGTTGCATTGATAACCGGCTAATCCCACCATCTCCTTCCCGCCTCCCTCCCTTCTCCCCACTCCTTCATGGTCATGCTTCCCCCTGCTCATGTGAAATTTCAACTGTGTTGAGTTTATTATTTAAGCTTAGCTAACTTTCATCCTGTCTTAGATTTCACTCTAGCTTCCACATATGAGAGAAAACAGTCGGCCCTTAAGTCTCTGAAAAATTATGGAATGCTATTTGCTTCCAAATTGGCAGTCACCCTTGCGCAGGGGCCACACTACAATCTTCTCTGTATCCTTCCTATTTTAGCATATGTGCTGCCGAAGAGAGCACTCAACGTGAACTTGTATTACACAGTGGCATTAATCAAAGTACATCCTGAAGACACTAACCTCATGATTAGCTTTACCAAATAGGGTCCAGCCTTCAAATATGCTTGGGAGCCTGGTGAGGTGGCTCAATCCTGTAATCCCAGCAGCTCAGGAGGCTGAGGCAGGAGGATCACAAGTCCAATGCCAGCAACAGCAACTTAGTGAGGCCCTAGGCAACTTAGGGAAATTCTGTGTCAAAATAAAATTATAAAGTTTCAGAGATGTGTCTCAGTGGTTAAGTGCCCTAGGTTCAATCCCTGGTACACACACACAAAATTACAATATAATTTAAAAAGTCTTGGGAAATGCAATGAATTGATGCTTACCCAGATAGTGTGGAGATTTATAATATTCATGAACAGTTCTTCCCCTGGACAAGTTATTTAACTGCTCTATTTTCATTTTCTCATCCAGAAAATGGGGTTAATGATAGTTTATTAATCTGATTATTTTTGTGAGCACTAAATTAGGTACTATTTATTAAACATTTAGCAAAATTCCTGGCATATTGCATGTGCTCAATAAATGCTAAAAAATGGTATTGCAAATATCAGATAGTTAAAGCATACGTATGGGGGTTTGTCTAAGAATCTTCTATTCTATTCCATTGGTCTTCAGTTCTGTTTTGATACCAATACCATGCTGTTTTTGTTACTGTGGCCCTGTAGTATAATTTCAGGTTAGGAATTGAGATACCCTCTGTTCCTTCCTTCTTGCTGAGTAATGTTTTGGCTAGTCTGGGTCTTCTATTATTCCATACTAACTTGAGAATTGTTTATTCTATATCCATGAAGAATGACAGTGGTATCTTGATGGGGATTGCATTAAATCTATATAGGGCTTTGGGTAGAATGGCCATTTTGCTTAATATTAATTCTTCCTAACCATGAACATGGAATATTTTTCCTTCTACTCAGGTCTTCTGCAAGTTCTTTTTAAAGTGTTTGATAGTTTTAATTTTAGAGGTCCTTAATATCCTTTGTAAGTTTGATGCCCAAGTATTTTATTTTTTTGGAGGAGATGGTGAATGGAACAGATTTCTGGATTTCTTCTTCTGTGGACCATAAACAGTATGATAGATGGTTAAGCTAATAATAACCTCAACATGTATGAATTTTTACATGAACAGAGGGAACCTTGCCTAGGATGCTGGGAGACATAGGGAGAAGGGGAGAGAATAGGAAGGATATCAAGGAGACTGGAGGGAGGGAATATGGGGGAATCAACTCAGAGGAAAACCTCCAACCTCCATGAGAAGTCCATTTAATACAGGGGTTCCATGGAAACATGGAACCATGGGGAACCCGAGAGTGGGAAACCATGGAATGGCATCAGCCTCGGCTTGCTTTGTGAATATACATTTGTTCTTGATTTTTTGATAATGATTCCCCCTTAATTTTTAGTCCATATTCAACTAATTATTCAACTAATAAAAAATGGTATTGCAATGTCTTCTAGTACAACTATATAACTATGCTTATGATTCCTGCAGTTCCAAACTAAAAAAGCCTTTATAATGTTGCAGAACCCAGTGTTGCCACATGTTATTTGACCGTGAAAACATAAAAATTGTATATAATAGTACATTCGGTAACATGCCCTGTTTTAATAAATGTAATACATGGTAAAATGTTTAAATCAGGTTAAACACGATCTGTCTCCTCAAGTATTTAGCATTTATTTATGGTGAAAATATTAAAAATACTTTATTCTAGATTTTTAAAATGTACATTACATTATTGTTACCTTCTTGCTTCTTTTTAATTGTAACTTAGAATCTCTTCTTAAAATCTTTGGATTGCTTCAGCAGAGAAATTCACCACTGTCTTTGCAAAGCGAAAGATCTACCACAAGAGGGCACTGTGCTCCCAGTTCATTCAAAAAGAACCAATATTCACAGAAACGCCTCTGTCCCGGCTCACGCCTGACCGTTTCGCTGTTGCAACAGGAACGTTTGCACGTGTCCATTATACGTGGATTGAGCAGGGAAGCCATCGAGAGCCCTGTAGTTCCAAAGACAAGAAAGCATACGACAGCGCTTGGTCAAATTTTGAAGTCGTTTTTCATTTATGCCACACGATGGCGCTTCTCCCTCGATTATAGCTGCCAGCATGAGCCGGGTGTCAATTTTTTTTTAGAACTTTGGGTTGCCAAAGAGCTCCGTCATTTTGAAAACAGGGTTTCTGAAATGCAGGGCTTGGAGGGGGATTATTTTCTGGTTACAGACGACCAAATTTTGGAATAATGAAGTGGAGAGCTATTTTCATTCATTGAGATTTTCACCAGTCCCTGAGCAGATTTTCCACTTATTATATATACTTTCCCAAAGAAATATAAGTTTAGAAATTAGTTAAAAAATAAAAGGATGGGAAAACACATACCACTATCCAATATTAACTCAGTGCATGAAAATTGGTTTGCTACGTAAAGGTGCCAGCCTGTTCCTCGTGTGGCAGAACAGATGAAAGGAGAGCTTTAGTATGTAAGGTTCCGTGTGCTACCCAAGGGGAGGAAAAGCTCTTGCGACCCATCGACCTCCTTGCCCGTGACTTTGTTACTGGTCCATCAAGTCCATCTCTAGTTGCAGAAGACTGAAAGAAAGCATTTCTATTGTGCATGGAGGCAAGAACAATTTAAGTTTTGAGTTAGACTTTCCCTCTTGTTAAACCACAGGCTTCTGTTATATCCTGGAATAAATACTATGCTGCCATTGTGGATGGCAGTAGGGAATGCATTAAACAAAACTTATCTTGAAAAATATTGAGAGTGTAGTCTGTTCACATCTCTATTGCTACAGAAATAGGAGAGAAGATTTGCCTAAACTCCCTTGTAGTCCCCATTACCATTATTATTATTATTATTATTATTATTAGGTATTATTATTAGGTATTAGGTTAGGATTGAACCCAGAAGTGCTTAACCACTGAGCCCCATCCTCAGCCCTTTTTTATATTTTATTTAGAGACAGGCTCTCACTAAGTTGCTGAGGCTGGCTTTGAAGTTTCGATCCTGCTGCCTCAGCCTCCCGAGCTGCTAGGATTACGGTCGTGCACCGTAGTGCCAGTTACCTTTTGCAGGCACTCTTGTTCATTGGTCCCCTGAATACACGACAGTCCATCTCCTCCAACCCTTCCCCCTCACCCATTCCCACTGTATTCCTCCTCTCAGGAAGGATTTACAGTAAGATTTAGTGCATTACCTTTTCTATTAGCAAATACTGATATTCCACTTTTGGAATCTTGGGAGGCAGCCACCTAAGTGGTTTAGTTCATCATCCCTGCCAGAAGCTTCAGAGTTCCTAAAGTTAAATCACAGGAGTGGGGATCAGTTTAACAAAGCAAGCCCTGCCTCCAAGACATAACCCTAAGCCAGTCTTGCAGCTCTGTTTGCTGAACTTTTCTAATGACAGTAAGATAGCCCATGAAAGAACGTTATATTGAAAAATCTGATTTATTTAGCCTGACATGACATGGTGGAAAACACTCTCAATATGGAGTTTTAAAAGTTTTAAAAAGCATATTTAGGGTCTGGAGCGGTGGCTCAGCGGTTACGGTGCTTGCCTGGCATGCATGAGGACCCGAGTTCGAACCCCAGCACCACATACACAACTAAGTGTTGGAGCCACGAAGTCCAGATGAAAAACTAAATAAAATTGTTTCTCTCTCTCTCTCTCTCTCACTGTCCCTCTCTCTTAAAAGAAAAAGCACATTTATACTAAGCCTGTTTAGCCCATTGCATTTTTGACAACCTACTTTAAAAATGATGCTTTAAAAAAAGCATCATTGGGCTGGAGCGGTGGCTCAGGGGTTTCAGCGCTTGCCTGGCAAGCACGAGGACCCGGGTTCAAACCCCAGCACCACGTACACAACTAAGTGTTGGAACAACTAAGTGTTGGAGCAACTAAGGCCATGTGAAAAACTAAATAAAGTTGTTTAAAAATAAATAAATGAAAAAATAAAAAAGCATCATTGGGGATAATCTAAAACTCTACATTTCAGAGTGATACAACTAACATTTTTAATCAAATTACTATATATAATTTACTGTGCTAAACTTTATAGGGGTTACAAAGAAATGAAAACTTTTCCTAAGTTACTTAAGTTGGTCTGACAGATATAGATTTTTTAAGTAAATATTTTGAGGGTATTTTTAATATTTTGTTCTGGCTTGCTTTACTTTAATCATGTTGTCCTGAAAGCTCAGCCCTTGTCCCTTGAAGTCAATCCAATAAAAAGGACAGAATTTTGTAAAAACAGAAGAAGAAGTTTTATCGCTTTGCTGGCAAAGGAGAAAGACAATGGGCTAATGAGTGTCAGAGAGGCTGAGGTGCAGGGGACTTCACAAATGGGGATGCAAAGGTTGTTTTCCAAGTATCAATGAATTAGATCTAATTAGCATCATCCACGTAGATCTAAGTAATGTTTAACTTCTTTTTTAGCAAGAAATTTAGTTATTGTACAATCAAAAATGCATCCAAAGTAACAGGATAAGTATATATTCTTAAATTAGATTTACCCCTTAGATCCCACCCTATTTAACTTATCCTGAAAGAGCTGTTGCTACAGTTTCCAGGTCTGGCATTTCTTTACTCTTGGGGACAGTGAGTGGAAGGGCAGGTCACTCAGCAGAGGACAGGAAGGATGTTAATCTTACTTCCTCTGCAATTGGGAGGGGAAGAGGGAGAAGAGGAGATAAAAAAATGTCAGTTTTAAAATAAGCTGCAAGCATTGTAGAGTGCACCTACACAAACCAAGATGCCTCGATATCACTAGGTGAAAGAAGAGCATGCGACCAGCTTCTGGACTACTGTAGTTGGCCAATCGTCCTTACACAGTGCAGGGCTACACTTGGGTCAACTCTGATTCAAACTTTTGTTCACTGCAATGAAAGCAGGCAAAGATTCCATGCCAGGTCTTTACATGAGAGTAGGCACTAAGAAGTATCACTCTTCAAAGAATAAGCATTTTGTAAGACAGTTCCAAGTACGTGTGTTTTCCTGTAGATACGCAAAATCAGCTCCATTACAGGAGATGTCTGTTCCTCAGGCCTTGCTCCCTCATCCCACCCCACGCCTCTTCACAGCTTTAGGCAGAATGCCCAGAAAAAAAGTGATTTGCGAATTAGAGTTGAGTAGAACCAAATGGCATAAAAAAATAACATTATGGGCCATGCAGGCATATCTTCCTTAAAGATCTTTGACACCCTTGAATTTAGATCAACTCTTCCATAGGTAATCTAGAAAATATGATAGTTCTAAAAATACCATTGGCATTAAGCTCCTATACAACACTTAACTGTGCACAGTATGTGTGTCAAATATTGTGACACATAAAAATGTGTACTTAGGTGAAAAGAAAGTTTCTTAAAGGCCATCAAAATTAATGCTATATTTGATAAGCAAAAAAAAAGACTTAAAAACAAGATTCTTTTTAAAAAGCTGCAATTTCTGTTTATCTAGTAGATTTCAGCTGTAGCTTTCATGTTCACACATGGATTTCATGATGCAGCAGTCTCTGGCTCAAACGTGAAGGACTGTGGAAAGTTAAGGTTATGTGAAGGCTGCATCTGGACTTCTTGCAGAGTCTGCTTGGACAGCCACATACCAGTTACGAAGAGGACAGGCCGCAGGAAATCTCTGTTGGCATAAAGTGGGAGATTTTAAAAGAAGGCAAGGGATGGAGTGGTAGCTCAGAGTTAAAGCACATGCCTGGCATGTGCGAGAACCCAAGTTCAAGCCCCAGCAGAAATGTACGCCAAATGGAAAAATAGATAAAAAATTTATTCTCTCTCTCTGTCCCTCTCTCAAAAAATAAAAATAAAAGAAGGCAAGGGAAATTTTCTTTTTTTTTTTTTTTTTTTTTTTTTTGGTACTGGTGATGACAGTTTTGTGGGTGTTGGGTTTGCGTCCTCTCAGAGTCAAAGTTGAACCTGAGGGACACTGAGGCAAGCAGAGTAGGCAGAATTTATTTAAAGAGAAAGATTGCAGAGCAGACTTGCCTCAGGTGGGAAAGGGATCCAAGAGCTCGCGGAGGGGTTAGGTTTGCCCTTTTTATAGGATGTCTCCCTTCAATTGTTTATGGTCTCCCTTCCCCCCATACCTAGGACATGGGCATGGGAAATTCTGGTAGGATTCAGTCTTTGATTTGTGCCTCAAGCATCAATAGAAAGTATTCTGTGTCTTCCTTAGCAGAAGGGAGTGTCTGCATTGGGACTCACCTTGCCTGACCCTCCTTACTATTATTGGGGATGTCAAACAAAAGAAAAGGAACTGGTTTGCCCTTGATTGACTCAAACATTCTAACTACCCTGACTGCCTAACTCATTTCTACTACCTCAGACAACTTCTATGGCACACATCTTGACTGACCCAAACATTTCTAAAAGGAGAGCCCAAATGCCTTCCCCTACTTTGCCCCATCTCAGCAGGATGCAGCTGTATTGGTCATCACCCAGCACCCTCCTTACTGCAGTAAGGGTCTCCCTAATTAGGTGGGGGAATGAGGTAGGGAAAAGATCGTCCCATCTAAGTTTAAGGTTGGGGAGATTTGCTGCTTGTCCTTTATTTTGTGTCCATTTCCTTTGCGTCCATGGTTTTTTCTAACCAAGGCCGATTCTCGCTTGTGAGGGCTCCTCTGCAGACCCAGCAATTATTAACTCCAAGGTTTTTGGCTATTTTCTTAGCCAAGTCTAAAATGATTTTTTCCCAGGAAGGGAAGGTTAAGATTTGGGCTTAAACCCTCATGTAGTCTAGCAGCTGGGCTAGGGCTTGTAACCATAGGACCTGGGGTGATCAGCTCTTGAGGACCATTAATATGACCTTGTGGTTCCCTTTTACTGAAATCATGTAGCTCTTCTTGAGGCACAGGATCTAATGGTTTTCAATGTGAAGCCCCTCTGATGATTAATCACCAGTACATCCCTGGGCAAGCCTCCGTGCTAATTTCAGTCCTACGAATTCTGAATTTTTCCCAGCAACAAGTGATCATAAAATTATAATAATTTTCTAATGGGGAAGGACTCATATACATTTTAGTAGTTATTCTATCTTCATAAAAGATCAATCCAATACATGGAGTACAGGGTGGATAATGGCTAAGATTTAGCCCTAGTGACAAGTAATTGTTCACAATCACTACTGAAAATCACATTAAGCAATTCGTTAAGTTTTGCTATCGTATTTTAAACTATGTTAGCTTACTAACACCAGATAAATCCTATAAATCCCATACAAGCAAAATAGAAAAGTACAAATAAAATTCTTTTTTATTCTTTTTTTTTTTTTTTTTTTTTTTTTGGCGAATGGTTTCTCTCATCTGTTGATACCAGAATAAAATTCTGTTACTAAGAGTCCAGTCCTCAGGGATCACTCTCACCAGTCCTATAAAACAAAAACAAGAAAAAATATATATGTTTAGTTAGTAGAAAAGGATGACAAAGCATTTCAGTGTAAGAACTGTCTTAGAACGGAAAATAGCCCATTTGTCCTGCTGGACACTTAATCTCTGTGCACTTGGATCAGCCAGGTTTAGTATGACTGCCATGGCTGCCATTTCCTCAAGCTCAGCGGTGCTCAGTCTGGTCAGCTTCAGTGGCATCCAGGGCAGGCCTGCTGTCCTTCTGATCCTCAGGCTTGTCTGGTGTCTCCTTCTTTTGGATGTTCAGCTAAGGGGTCAGCAGGATCTGCAGTGCATTCCCAGTCAGCTGCGGGCTTGAGCCTGGCGTAATGAATCCAGGGGCCTATTTCTGCAAATTTTATTGCAGCAGGGGCAGACAAAATGACAGTGAAAGATCCCCTCCAAAGAGGTTTGAAGGGCTGGACATTTCATTCCTTAACCCACGCTAAACCTCCCGGTTTAAAGGAGTGCATATCTGTAGCCAAACTCACTGGTAACCTTTCTCTGACCCATCATTCACCTCTGTCTATCCCATAACATTCCCCCTTCAAGGACTTTGGGTCCCTAAATTATTTTAGGATATTGAGTATCAACTCATTCTGGCTGCTTCCTACTAAGAGAGGGCAAAGTTGGGGAAGTTGACCCAAAAGTCCTTGTTCTCCATCAGGTTCAGGTGGAGCATGGAGAGTTAAGGGTATTTAGGATCAGGGAAGTCCAGAGGTCCATGGCAACATAGTCCATGAGTGACTATATGAGGTGAACGTATGGCAGGGATCATGTAAGACAACAATAAACAAGACAGCATTTTTTGTAAACAGCACAAAAACAATTAGTATTGTTGGCTGGTCTCTGAAAACCATAAATATGGTAACTCATTAAAGCTTTAGATGGGATCCATGTGCCCTTGTGAGTGGGAGCCAGTTACGGTTTTAGAAATATTAGCACCATTGTTAGAAACAAATGCATGATGTTTAGTTTTTCATAGGTCCCTTGAGCTGTAGTCAAGATATAGGGACAATATTGGGGTTAGATAATCATGCCAGCAAACACAGAAACACAGATCAATCCAGGAAGAGTTTTTAAGTCTCAAAATTGACTCAGAAAAGATCGTGTCTCTGACAGTCTTTTGTGATAGCCATCCTGTCTAAGAAACTTTTCTTTGTAGCTTTCAGCTCTATCTTTGGTAGGGCTGGAGCAAGTGTACATCTTAAGATGCGCTAAAGTACCATTATATTTTACTTTAAATGGCTGTGTGTGACTGTGCTTTGATTACACTCTCCTGCCAGGTGTTCAAGACTAAGCTGGCCAAACTGACCTTATTCCAATCTGTTGTTAAAGAGTAGGCAGAAACCTTTCTTTTTGGGGGGGGGGGTGCTTATGAGAAGCTTTTTAGCTCCCTTAGCTTTCCTCTATCAGTGCCATTTGCCAGGATAGGTCAAGGCCCTGCTGACCACATGTGGCTTCTCTTGAAAGCATCAGGGACATCTCCCATTTTATTTTTTATGATCCTTCTGCAGTGTGCACAGCTGATGTTGTCTAGAGTCTCCTGGCCTCCCTGGTTAGGAAATCATGTGACCCAGAGTGGCAAAGTCCTTCGAGAATTTCCCTTGTTTCCCAAGTCCTGGTTAACCTTTAGGGCAATTGCCAAATATTGACCTTTCTTTTGCTCTTTTATTGTTTTTGTTTTCTTTTTTTATCTTTAGCTTTTACGTTTTGGTTTTAAACATCCAGCAGGCCTATGATGCCTAATCCTTACAGCCTCCCATTTGAGATCCTAGCTACTGCTACTTAGCTTATTGTATTAGATGCCTTTTTCTGTAGACTCTCAATTACAATACATATTTGTTTTTGAGGAGCCAAATAACATATCTAGTTCTCCCTCTCTTAGATTCAATATTAGCTTTCATTCTGACATTACTTTTTTTTTCAGGGCTGGGGATTAAACTCGGGGCCTTGCTCGTGCTAGGCAAGCACTCTGCCACTGAGCTAAATCCCCAACCCCCTGACATTACTTTTTTTTTTTTTTAATAAAGAGAGAGGGACAGTGAGAGAGACAGAGAAAGAGAGAAACAACTTTATTTAGTTTTTCACATGGCTTTAGTTGCTCCAACACTTAGTTGTGTACGTGGTGCTGGGGTTTGAACCCGGGTCCTCGTGCTTGCCAGGCAAGCGCCGAAACCACTGAGCCACCGCTCCAGCCCCTGACATTACTTTTTAATATCTTAGTTCAGCTGATTCATTCCAAGTTAAAATCTGGTGAACTCCCAATGGCGATGAAGACAGAGCCACAAGCACTTCTGAAATCCTTTATCATGGACCCCTTAATTGACCTGAACATTCTTAGAAGAAAACCCAAACTGCTTGCTCCTCTTCGCCCCCTCTCAGCCTGAAGTAGCCAAAGAATGGTCATCGCCCAATTTCCCATCTTTCGCAGCAATAAGGGTTTCCTTAGAGGGGGAAATGAGACAGGAGGAAAAGTTAGGCAGTCAGAGTAGTTAGAATGTTCGAGTCAAGCAAGGGAAAACTGGTTCTTTTCCCAAATGGCCTTTGGATTTGCTTACTACTGAAAAGGGCGAAATGTGTCTCTTTCTCAGGGAAGAAAACTGCTATTACATTAACGACTCTGGTCTATTAGAGGAAAATGTTTAAAACCTTAGTAAATTAAGTTAAGACCTGAGAAAGCAAATATCAACAGTCTATTCCCTCAGAATGGCTCCAGGGACCAATAGCCACTTGGCTCCTTCCTCTTCTGGGACCCCTGGCCACTCTTTGCCTCCTTGCTTTAATTTTGACTCATATTTTTCAGCTTCTCCAAAAATTTTTGAGCAGACAAATTTTAGTCATCATCAACCAGAAGATTAATCAAATGTTCCTGTCTGGTTATCAGCCTTTGAGAAGCCACCCTGAAGATCATCCCTAGACACACCAGTCCTAGAATCACCAGCCCTGATCAGCGGGAGGTAGGTACAGAAGATAGAACAGTTGAAAGGTTCAGAAAAGTTGTTACACAAATGTGGATATGATCTGCTCAAAAAAGAGGTGTGCTCAGAGTTTGTTCCTGTCACAGTGGTCAATGAATCTGGGAAATGTTTCACATTGTCCATTTCTCCTGGACTTTCAAATGCATAGCCACATATAGAGACTCTCAGAAGTTCTACAGTCAGTCTACTTAACTTTGTAACCATTTCCCATGACTCATGTTTTCCATGGAACACAGCTCTCACCAGTGCACTATGGGATGCTGCCATGAGTCTAGTCAATTGACAGTTTGTCAGAAAATACCAGTTTGACTCTGTTGGATTTAAACACAACTGCCAATCAAGGTCTCTGAGCTTGATCAGAAATATATTAACTAGGTTTATGGTTCAAATGATCTTGAAAAATGAGGCTCTTTAATGATAAGGGGTTTTTTTCTGAGTAAACTTTTTAAATGCTATATTTATTCAATTTAAAGGACTGGCATTTGTTCTGAATCCTTCCATTTTTTAAAAAAATGAAATTGATTGAATTAAATGAAAATTAATTTTGCTAAAATATATACACAGCAGTGGACATGGCTTTCTTTCTGTGGTGCTGCCATTCTCTCGATTCCCAGAGATAACATTTCCAGCCACTCTTGTATGCCACTTGGGCCATGTGACTAATTTTAACCCACAGAGTGAAAGTGGAAGTGGTTTGTTTATGTCACTTCTTGGTCCACTCTTGCGTCATTGGCAGGGCTGAATACAGAGGATGCTCAGTTTCTGAGAATGACAGGCCCATAGGACTCTGGGTCCTTGACTCACCACAAAAAAGAAAGACAATCACAAATCACCAAACAAATCACACATATTGATCTATTGATCAAATACAAAATGAACTTTATGCAATTCAACCACTGTTATATTGGAATTTGTTTCTACATGTGTATATGGATATGCAGAAAACTACACCTTCATAGACATATACTAGAAGCATGTGGAAAATAAGAAATAGTATCATCTGGGTGATGGGATTAATAAATTTTATTAATTTTCCAAATTACCATTTTTCTAAATTTTCTTGAGTGAATGGAGTTTACTATACATTAGATTTATAATCAAGGGTATAAATGATTCCCAGCTGCAAGGCCTCTTTCTTTTGTTTTGTTTTTGTGATTCTTCTTCACTCAATGGACACTTCAAGCCCTTTGTTTCAGGCCTTGAAATCAGTCACATTGACAAACTGCCAGCCATCCCTCCCCACTCACATAGGCATCTAGGGAGTAATTACCCCCAAAAGGAGGGGCACTGTTTTTGGAGAAAAAAAATCCACCTGGATTGCTTTACGGTACCTGTATTCTTTGTGTTCTGCATATGTGACTTTTTATTCTGAAATAGTTTCAAACTTGAAAAACTTTGCAGTTGCAAGAATGGCACAGTGAACACCCATATCCTTCATCCATACTTCCCAATTATCATCTTACCGTATTTAAATACACTACCACTTTTTGTGTAGATAGAAGATAGATAAATACATAATAGATTTTTTTCCTAAACCACTTGAAGGCAAATTGAGATCAATTCGCAACAGTCATCAAAATTCTTGAATGTACTGATGACTATTTCTGCAATTTTAATTACAGGAACTTAGTTGTAAGGAAATACTTGGAGATACCAGAAAGTTTTAATTATAAGAATGTTAAAAAATACTTATCTCAAAAAATTAGATATGACCTTGATGTCTAATAAGAGGAGTTTGGGTGAGCAGACTTTCCGGAGCAATTACACACTGCTTCCAAATGTCCCTTAGGATAAAGGTCAGAGCTCTTAAAGTTTCTGCCTCTGTTGACTGCCTCACTCCTGTCACTGTTAAGACTCCTTTAGGGCTGGAGCGATCGCTCAGCGGTTTCGGCGCTTGCCTGGCAAGCACGAGGACCCGGGTTCAAACCCCAGCACCACGTACACAACTGAGTGTTGGAGCAACAGAAGGCCATGTGAAAAACTAAATACAGTTGTTCCTCTCTTTCTCTGTCTCCTTCACTGTCCCTCTCTAAAAAAAAAAAAAAAAAGACTCCTTTGTGACTGCTTCAGTTCCCTTCAGAAAAGTGAACACCCAAGGTATCCTCAACCTTGACTTTGACTACATCAAGGTCAACATTTCTCTCTCACCTCCCTGCATCTCAGGATGGAACCATGCACTGGAATATGTGGAGATTCCATTTTCCCTCAGGTTTCAGGGACTCCTGCCTGATAACCTTAGGAAGCAGGTGATTCAACTTAATTCAAAACAGCAATACAAAGTCTCTATGAAAATGGCTCTATAAAAAGCCTGGGATAGCCCAGCTTCTTCTGGTCTGAGGCTGGCATGCATTCAGAACAGCCCCAAAGAGGAACCCCAACTGGAGCAGTCCCCACCCAATGGACAATGCCCCATGCACAGGTGGAAAACTTTTCTGGTCAAGGCTGGGCAGGTACCCAGGACACCCCCAGGTAAGACCCCTGCCAGAGCAGCCCCTGTCCACCTGACATGCCAGCTCAGGCCTCTTCTGGTCCAGCCCCAGCACACACTCAGGACAGCCCCAAGGAGGAACCTGCCCAGAGTAGCTCCCACTCAGCCAATGCCAGGGCATGCCTCTTCTGGTCCCAGCCCAGCAAACACCCAAGACACTCCTGGGTAGGATCCCCTGGAGCAGCCCCTGCCCAGCCAATACCTGCTGCATGGACCCAAGCCTCTTCTGGTTGGGGCTCCTACACACACCTAGGACAGTCCGAAGGAGGAATCCCACATCAAGCAGCCTCTGTCCACCCGATGCCCTGGCCCAGGCCTCGAGGTGACCAGTAATCCCCAGGGAAGACCCCCATCTGGAGCTGCCCAGCCGAAGAACCAGCCCAGATCTCTTCTGGTCCTTGGTCCAGCAGGCACCCAGTATATCCCCATGTATGGCCCCTACTCAGAAGAGCCCACACCCAGCCAAAGCACTGGCTCAGGCCTTTGGTCCTGGGCCTGACAAGATACCCTCAAGGAACCCAGCCCAAAGCAGCTCAGCTGCATCACATACCCAGTGGTACAGATAAATTGGGCCTGTACCCACCACCAAGCATCTTAGGTTCCATTGCAGCATGTAGGCAGGCCTGTTCAGGTATGCCCTGCAACTCTGGGACCCTAAGAACTAATGGTGCACCCCTGCCACTGTGCTTCAACAATCCAGTGGGCTGTTCCACACCCCCAAAGGTTCCAGATCAGTGCTCTTCAGCCTAGATCCAAAAAGTTCAGCAAAACAAGGCTCCAGGCAGAACCTTTCTGGAAGAAGGTGGTCATCAAAGGGGTAGTGGCTGACCCGACCCTTTGACTTGCTAAGAATCACCTGAAGACCTTCATTGCTTCTCTTCAGGGAATCTCAATTCAGAAATCCAGAAGAAGCTCTTCAAAAATGAAAAATTGAACTAGAAAATGTTTGCCTCAAACCCACAACTCCCCTAACAAGGAGCCCACAGTCAGGGAGCAGCAGTTGAAAACCTAAAAAAAAAAAAAGTTATCAATGATCTGATTACTATAAGGAACAATGAAATACAAGAAGAAATAATGAAGGGACTAAAGGAGAAAACTCAAGATATGAAAAACTCTGTTATCAAAGATATAGTAATGCTGAAAAAGAAAGTGACAGAGCAGAAGTCTTCAGTCAATCACATTAGAGGAACAATGGAAGAATTTAGTAATAGACTAACTTCTGTAGAAATTAGAACTTTAGCTCTTGAAGAAAGAACATTCGACAGTGAGGACAGACTAAGCTTGAGCACACATATGACAAAAAGAAAAATCTCACACAGCATGAGCAGAATTTTCAAAATGTCTGCAATGAAACCAGAACAATCTAAGAGTAATTGGAATACAAGAAGAAATGGAAATGCAAATGAATGTCATAAAGTAAATTCTCAATGAAATAGTTAAAGAAACTTTTCCCCATATTAAAATAGAATCAGATAATGTCATCTAGGAAGAGTATAGGACACCCAATAGGCCTAATAAAAAAAGAAATTCACCAAGACACATCATATTCAAAATGTATACCAGGGAAATCACTGAAAGAATATTAAAAGCTGCAAGAGAGAAACACCAAATCTCATTCAGAGGCAAACCAATAAGGATCACATCTGACTTTTCAGCTCAGAATCTAGAAGCAAGAAGATCCTGGAAGGAGATCTTTTAATGTCTGAATGACCACAACCTGCAGCTGAGAATACTATTCCCCGCAAAACTCAGCTTCAAATTTGATGGAAAGTAAGAACATTTCACAATAAGATCAAGCTTGTAATTGCAATATCCAGAATATATACACATGTTATATTATTTTGTCAAAAAACTTGTATGGTTGTTCAAAAAAAAAAAAAAACAAAAACATTTACCAACTTTTAACTAACAAAAAAAAAAAAAATCAAGCTTGTAGCATTCATGAACAGAAAAACCAGCATTACAAAGAATCCTCAAAGATAAACTCCAGATAGAAGAACAAGCAAACACTCTTCAAAACTCACAAACAAGAAATTCAATAAAAGTATATGTTATCAAAAGACAATCAACAAAGCACAAAACTCACTAATTAAACATGATGAGTATGAACCACAACCATGTAACCATCTGAGCACTGAATGTGAATGGTCTCAATGCACCAATCAAAAGACACAGATTAGCAGATTGGATCAAAAACAAAATGCTGCTTCCAGCACTGACATCTACAAAACACATATACATATGGAGAGTGAACAATACCCTATGGAATGAAGAATGAATCCAAGAAGATATGAAGCAGAAATCAAGAACTACTTGGAAGAGAATGAAAATAAAGACACAACATATCCAAACTTTTGGCACAGCATGAAAGCATTCTTATGGGAGAAATTTATAACACTGAGTGCCTACATTAAAAAACCAGGAGAGATCTCCAATAAATAAGCTTATGCTCCATCTCAAATCCCTACAAAAGAAAGAGCAATCAAATCTCAAAGCCAACAGAAGACAGGAAATAATCAAGATCAGAGCTGAAATCAATGAAATTGAGAACAAAAAAGCAATGAAAAGAATTGATAAAACAAAGATCTGGTTCTTTGAAAAAATGAATGAAATTGATAGACTCCCTAGCTAATCTCCTTAAAGAAGGAGAGAATCCAAGCATATCAACAAAATCTCCTATGAAAGGGAGTGATTGCCAGTGATCCTGTGGAAATCAAATGCATTATCACAACATATTTTGAAAAACTATATTCCTCTAAATTAGATAATCTGGAAAACATGGACAAATTTCTAGTTACATACAACATCCCCAACTGACACAGGATGATACTGAAATCCTAAACAGCCCAATAATAGGCACTGAAATCCATACAGCAATTAAAAGCCTTCCAAAGGAGAACAGCGCAGGACCAGATGGATTCCCTGATCAGTTTTACCACAACTACGAGGAGGAGCTAACACCTCTCTTTAAAAAGTTATTCCAAGAAATTGAAAAGGAGGGAACTCTCCCAAACACTTTTTATGAGGCAACCATAACTCTGATACCAAAATCTAAAAAAGATACATCAAAAAAGAAAACTACAGACCCATATCCCTGATGGACATCAATGCAAAAATCCTTAATGAAATTCGAGCAAACCACATTCAAAAACACATCAAGGAGATAATTCATCATGATCAACTGGTCTTCATTCCAGGGATGCAAGCCTGGTTCAACAATGCAAAACAATAAATGTGATTCATCACATGCACTGAAGTAAGGACAAAAACCATAGGATCATCTCAATTGATGCAAAAAAAGGCCTTCAATAAAATCCAGCACCTGTTTATGCCCAAAACTCTAGAGAAAATAGGGATCAAAGTAACTTAACTTTGTAAAGGCCATATATGCCAAACCCTCAGCTAGTATAATACTAAATGGAGAAAAGCTAAACACATTTCCACTAAACTTAAGAACAAGACAAGACTGCCCACTCTCACCACTTTTATTCAATATAGTCCTCAAGACCCTAGCTAGAGCAATCAGGCAAGAGAAGGAAATCAAAGAGATAGGAATTAGAAGAAAGGAATTCAAACTATCCCTATTTTCTGATGACATAATCCTATATCTGGCAGATACAAAAAACTCTACCATAAAACTGCTTGAGCTTGTAAACAGATTTAGGAAAGTAGCAGGCTACAAGATCAGCTCCCATAAATCAACAGCTTTCCTATATACTAACAATAATAGGGCAGAAGGAAAAAATCCGGAAATTGGTCCCATTCACAATATCCTCAAAAAGAATAAAATACATGGGAATTAATCTAACAAGGGAAGTAAAAGACCTCTACAAAGGAAATCATTGAACACTGAAGACAGAAATTAAACTTCTTCAATTTCTGAGAAAATGGAAAGATGTTCCATGTTCACGTTTAGGCAAAATTAATATAATTAAAATGACCATTCTGCCAAAAGTGCTATACAGTTCTAATGCAATTCTCATCCAAGATACCAATGTCATTCTTTACAGACACATAAAAAGCAATTCTCAAACTCATTTGGAACAACAAGAAACTCCAAATAGCCAAAACATTATTAATAAAAAAAAAAAAAAAGAAACAGGTGGATTCACAATACCAGATCTAAAATTATACTATAGAGCTGTAGTAACAAAACAGCATGGCACTGGTATCAAAATAGGCATGAAGATGACTAGAATAGAATAGAAGACTCTGAGGAGAGACAGCCTATTCAACAAATGGTGCTGAGCAAACTGGACTGTCATTTTCAGAAAATTGAAATTAGATCCTTATCTCTCACTTTGCACAAAAATCAAAGCTAAATGGATCAAGGAACAGGAAATGAAACTGGCTACCATACAACTGGTAGAAGAAAAATTAGTACCCACACTCCATCATATGGCAGTTGGCAATGACTTTATCAACAAGACTCCCAAAGCAAAAGAATTAAAGTCAAGAATTAATGAGTGGGATGCCATTAAATTAAAAAAATTTTGCTCAGCCAAGGAATTGGTCATAACTGTCAAGAGAGAACCTATAGAATGGGAGATATTCATGACCTGTGATTCTTCCAACAGGGGACTAATATCAAAAATTTACAAATAACTCAAAAAACTTAACACCAAAAACACAAACAATCCAATCAACAAATGGGCCAGAGAGCTAAACAGAAACTTCTCAGCAGAGCAAATTGAGGAAGCCAATGAAAACATAGGAAAGTTTTCTAAATCACTAGTAATCAGAGAAACTCAAATCAAAACTGCATTAAGATTTCTCCTCACTCCCGTCAGACTGGCAAATATGAAGAATACAAATAGCAACAAATGTGGGAGAGGTTCTGGGGAGATAGTGGAACTGCAAAATGGTATAATTCTTTGGAAAGCCCCATGAAGACTCCTCAAAAAATTAGGGTTGGATCCACCATATGACCCAGCTATCCATCTTCCGGATATTTTCCGAAAAGGGCTAGAAATAATACATCACAGTGACACAGTAAAATCAATATTCATAGCAGCTCAATTTACAATAGCTAAATTATGGAATCAACCCGGATGCCCCTCACTGAATGAATGGATCCAAAAGCTCTGTGTAGGTATATATATATATATATATATACACATATATATATATATATATATATATATATACACACACACACACACACATACACACACACACACACACACACACACACAATGGAGTTCTACTCAGCTATTAGAAACAATGAGGGCTGGAGCGGTGGCTCAGTGGTTTCGGCGCTTGCCTGACAAGCAGAAGGACCCGGGTTCAGAACCCAGCACCACGTACACAACTACAACTGAGTGTTGGAGCAACTAAGGCCATGTGAAAAACTAAATAGTTGTTTCTCTCTTTCTCTGTCTCTCTCACTGTCCCTCTGTCTTTATTAAAAAAAAGAAAGAAAGAAAAGAAAGAAACAATGATATTGCAAGCAAACTTTGAAGGTAAATGGATGACAATGGAAGAAATCGTGCTGAGCAGTTAGTCAACCCCAGAGAGACAAGAGTTGAATGTTTTCCCTCTTTTGTGGAGGCTAGAGTAAAACCCAGGCTTGGGTGAAAAGTAGTCAAACTCATGTACTGGACCTACCAAAGGAATAGCAACACATAATTTTGGTGAACCATAGACATGTAGGTGGGGGAGGCGAGGAGGTGAGAGGTCGGAGGATGGTAGAGCGAGAGAAGATAGAGAGGGATCTAGGTAAACAATTAGCAATGTAGCATACTGTTTACCCCCCACACCAAGAAGTCAAATAATATTTATGCAATCATTGAATTCCGAAATATTCACAAATACATATATATGTATATGTGTATATAGATGGACATTTATATCTCTTAAAGGGGCATAATATAGAAGAATCTAGAAACTGGGGTGTGGGTGATGTGGGGGTAACTATGGTTTAATATCAAGAGCATATCATATGGTTACTTTATACACATTTATGATTGGGCAACAACTCAACTCCTTAATATTAAAAAAGCAAGAAAGCCTGGGATGGTCAGGAAGAGCTGGAGAGTGTTAAGGGCCAACAGCTTAGCATGATGCAGTGGGACTGCACAGAATTCCCAACAGACAACCTACCCTCATCTGAAACGAGGGATGAGCTCCTCAAAGCCTCATACACTCATGAGAATCTCTAGGAGAATGAGAAGGACAACTTTCTTCTTAGTAGCTTTGGTACACACTCCCTTGCCTGGCTCCACAGACGTAAACTCCCAAAGCTCCTTACCCTTTTCTAGGTGCTGTGCTTCCCTTCCTTACCAAGAATCATGAAAACCAACACAATATTACTTAATTCCCTGCGGAAATCCTGTGACTTTGGCACCGCAGATTCAGAAATTCTAAAGTAAAAATAAACATGAAGTTTCAAATACAGGGCATCTGGGATGATCATATTTGTCATACAAATATTGGGGTGGAAAAAATATATATATATATCAATATATATGTATCGATATATATATCGATACATATATATTGATATATATATATCAATAACATATTGATATAGCTTTACACAATAAAAGAGTAAAGTTAACTACAAATGTCTCATAAATATATCAAACACTTCATCAAATGGACAAACCTTAAGAATCAAAAAGGAAACACTCCAAAACATATTTATTGAAAAGACAATATAGTGTATGTGGACATTTTTTGTGAGTCAGAAAGGGCTTAAAAGTGGAATAGAAAAACACAACATTCTTAATTGAATTAACTGACAACATCAGCATGGAATCATTTGCTTCTCTCAAGGAGTGCATAAGATTCTACACGAAAAAGTAATTTCTTTCAGTATATTAATATGATTCAAACATATTTAGATTAAGAAATAAGAATGGGGCATAAAACCAGATATGGCTGAACTATGCATAGAAACATGACAGTAGCAAGACTGACGATTGATGGCAACTGAAAGTCAGTTTATTGACTAATATCAAAATAGATCTGCAGTAACAACCTGGACTCATGTTGAGCCCGTATGCAGCGTGTGTGAAGTGCCCAGTGCCCTCTGTAAGGAGCTGCGCAGTCCGTACACCCCAGACGAATTCACCCTGTCTGCTTGGATCTGGGATCTCCTGGAAGACCTCTCATGTCCTGTGGGGATTGCAGCTCTATTCTCAGTCTCCAATCAGCTACTATCATTTCTGCATTTCTCATAACCGCTTTCTTTTTAAGTGACAGTTTTGGAAAAACCTTGAATGGCCAGTTTTCAGCAGAGAAGGGGTAAAAGTACTCTGAGTTGGGCGTGGGGTGGTTTGGGGGTACCAACAGGATCAGATACTAGAGCAGCACGGATCCCGGAGCAGGCATCATGGAAAAGCATTGCAGAAAGGGACCCAGGGGTGACTCACAGAAAAGACCAGACCCAGACAGTGTTAAAGACAGAAGGCCTGTTGTTACACCGGGAAGGTTATACCCAAAGAACAATAAAGAAGAGGAAAGCTGGAGTATAGTTCTTTTTGTATTGTTAACACAATAACATTTTTAAAAAAAGAAACACAGAGGTCAAGTGAAACAATGACTATTTAAATAAAATGTAATGGGGAAGGAATTTAAAAATTCTCTTCATTCCATTTGACTGTCCAATCTTTTTAAATGGTTATGTTCAGTTGGGCCAGTTTTATTTTATTGGCCATCTGTACAGAGTATTAGACACTTCTGAGAAAAGCAGAAAACTCCATTGATATCTTTCAGGTAGACTGGGAAGGAGAGGGGAGGGGAGGGAGGGTGCATATGAAATCAGTCTCAATGGTTTTCATGCCCATCTAAGTGGACACAGTCTTTAACCTTACTTCAGATGACAGGTTCAGATCACAGAATATTTTCTGGTCCCTCGGTCACCAAGTACCATGGAGTCGTGATCATGAGCATCCGGTGCCCGGCATGCTGCTGAGTAACATCAGACACACAAGCAACTTGACAGAGAAATTTCTGTGCAGAGAAGAAGCATGAGACCTTCCACACACCACAGGCTCCGCTTTGTACGGCCGTTCTGTATCCGGGGGTAAGGCTGTCATTCCTTGAATCTGGAAAGCGAAGAGCAGGCAAAGCGGAAGAGCACGTGATTTAAGAGCAGGTCTGGGCCAAGCTTGGCGGCCACCCCACCTACATTTCTATAGGGAACGCAGTGGGCAGGGGATGGCTGCGGAGCCGAACACCAGGGAGTCAGAAACTCAAGGTTTAGGAGCGAGGTTGAAAGGAGGGCTACATGCTCCTCCAGAAGAACCACGGAGCAGGCTTCACTGCTTTCTGAAGCTCTCGTCCCAGCCTATGTCCACTCCGTAACAACTTCCATTTTAGAACAAATTTCTCTCTTCGATGGGAGCTTTCAGGAATTAGGAATTTTCAGTCAACCCTAATAAGCATTGAATGAAAAGATATCACCATATGAAAGGAAAGTGGCCCACTGGGTTTATGGATGTAGTGTCTGATCCTGAGATTTTCCTATTGTGCCCCCTGGGTTCTCAGAGGTTAAAGCAAGCTGGACTCACCGACCACTCTGCATTATCTGTCTTGGAACATCTCACATTCACTGGCAGGCCAAGGACAAGCTTGTTGAAGGAAAGGCCTTCCCTTTTAGTCCATTTAAACTTATTCATAGCATCCATGAAAGAAAGATTTTTATACTGCTTAGGGCTTTTGATAATGAAAGGCCATGTCCTGAAATTACAATGAAAAATCACAATTATATTCAGAACAGAAGCATGACATATTTCTTTCATGTCTTGACATTCTTTTTTTTTTAGAGAGAGAAGGACGGTGAGAGAGATAGAGACAGAGAGAATTAATTTTTATTGAGTTTTTCACATGGCTTTCGTTGCTCCGACACTTAGTTGTGTACGTGGGTGCTGGGGTTTGAACCTATGTAGTTGCGCGCCGTAACCTCAGAGCCACTGCTCCAGCCCCCATGTCTTGACATTCTAATATAAATTTCATATTTGTTCTTTTCACACACATGGGTAGCCCTATGACAAACATTTGTAAACTCATTAGTGGTTATTAGCAGAAATACATACCAAAAAAAAGTATTTTTAAAGACTGATATTTCTTGTTTGAGTGGCAGATAGGTACTGCTTTTAGACCAAGAATGTTGCCTCAGAAAGCTTCCCCAAGGTCTGGCAACTCTAGTTAACAATATTAGTGGTGAGTATTCATTTCTGAAGAGCATCATACTCCTGATGCAACAAAGAAACCTGGAGGGTCTTGAAAGACACTGTTCACAATTGTCAAGTTCAAATCCACACAGTGGAGAAGCCTGACCCCTGCTGGCTGCCTTGCTTCCCCTCTCCAGGAAGACTGAACATGAACTTGTGGTTGAGAATTTTTAATATGACAGCAGAATGAAATTGACCAAATTATGCGATATACCTATATGAATATTCCACAGTGAATTCCACTTTTGTGTATTTCTATAAAGCACAGATGACAAATCAATAAATAGAAGGAAGACTAGTAGAGTAGAGGGAGAGGAAGAGGGGCAGGGAGGAGGAGAGCAAAAGAAAAAGTACTAAGGACTGAACTGGAGTGAATTATATTCCATGCATATTTGATTATGTCAAAATGAACGTCATTAGTTTGTATAAGTCTAGTGCACAAATAAAATAATTTTAAAAATTTACTGAAAACAAATACTCTGTACCCAATACTCAGCTTCCACTTGCTGCTCTAAAAAACACATGTTAAATGTCCAAAAACGAAAGAAAGAGGAAAAAAAAGAGAGAAAGAAAAAATAATCCAAATATTTTGAAAAGATACTTTTCAGATGATGTCTTCCTTTAAATTCTTTATTGGTTTGCTTTCTGGAAAAAAGGAAAGTAATTGTTGGCACAACAAAAAATGTACACATAGTCATGGATATTACAGGAGATTATTGTGGTGACCTGTAGTTATTTGGCTCCATGACACTACAAGAAGATGTTGCAGTGATTGCTACTAATTAAGATAATCAGGGGCTGGTGGCTCAGTGGTTACGGCCTGGCATGCACAAGGACGCAGGTTCAAACCCCAGCATCACATACACAAGGAAGTGTCAGAGCAACGAAAGCCACATGACAAACTAAATAAAATAGATTCTCTCTTTCTCTCTCTCTCTCTTTCACTGTCCCTCTCTCTTAAAAAAAAAAAGATAATTAGCCATCCACTGAGGAATCTGCATTTCAAATATTCGATCACAATTTCTTGATTTATTTCTGTCATTTC
Organism: Aplodontia rufa; assembly: GCA_004027875.1. Lineage (NCBI taxonomy): Eukaryota > Metazoa > Chordata > Mammalia > Rodentia > Aplodontiidae > Aplodontia > Aplodontia rufa. The sequence goes on along the minus strand of PVKS010004218.1, from coordinate 6,872 downwards.
TTTCTCTTACGTGCATAACCTACTCAGATACATTGAATATTCTCTTTTAAGTAAATTAGACAAATTTTATTAATTTCTTGAAATTATGAAGATAAATTTTAATGTCAAAGTTGGAAATTATTTCTTCTCTTCTGTAACAAACAAGAACGTAAGAAAAACAATGGCTAAGATATAAATATCTTTATATTCTTCAGTCTCTAATTTCCTTTCTCCTTTAATTAAAAGTCAACATGTTTGTTGAATTTTAAACACATTATTTTACACAGAGATCTTAAAGTTAAGTACCATAAATTAAAAGCAATCAGCATCGTACTACATTAAAATTATTGAGCAATGATCCAAAATATAGACTGTTTCCTAATTAAATTGTGGCGACATAGAGATATGATCCAGAGTATATAGAAGAGAAACTTGAAAGACGCTTATTAAATTTGCAGACAATATTGCTTTAAATCCACTAAAAACTGCAGCTAGATTTTATGAGATATAAAATAGCATAAAATTAAATATTAGAATAGAATTTACTTTTCAAAAAGATCAGGTGGCTGGACACAGTGGCAGACACCTGTAATCCCAACTACTCGAGGGTGCTGAGGGAAGAGGATCTCAAGTTGGAAGTCAGCCTAGGAAATTTAAACCCCGTCTCAAAATAAAATATTTTGAAAAGGGGGCTAGGGAAGTAGTAGTGGTAGAGTGCCTCTGGGATCAATCCTTTGTACTTCCAAAAAATGAAAATTCATTTTAAAATGATAAGGTGCCTATTCTGAGAAAAGAAAAATCAACTTTTACACCCCAGAGAAATGCTGGAGGGAGGGGGAAATTCTCAGTCTGCAACTACCTAAAACTCCACAAGGGGGCACTTGAGCCTCAATTTTTACTAAGGTTGATTAAGTGGGATAAATCATCTAAACTTTCTGCAGCCTTATTAATTAGAGTGAACACTGTAACCATTACATAGATACGATCTAAAAACGATGCTGCTGTGTATGTAAGTAAACTAGTACTTGTTGATAATAGATGACCTAAAGAGACAGAAGAGATGAAACCACATTGTTAACTTGTAGTGCAGACCAGGACAAAGGGCTCACGTGATGGAGGTAACGCACTAGGAGGAGGGCCTGGAATATGGTCACCAGCCTCTCTGAGATGACATCTGTCTCATAATTTTCTCCCTTTTTGATTCCTACTAACTTAGTTCAGGTCCATTGTCAATGATAACATTGTATCAACAAATTCCCTGTCATTTCTAACCTACCCAGCTATGCTAACACCATATCTCCACATTGACCCCTGGAGAACAGAAGGAAAATAACAGAAAGATTAGAAATCCGAAAAGGTGAGTACTTTAAGTATTTTTCTCAAAAAATTAGTCTTAAAGTAACAAATACTTCTATTACCTGGATTAAGGTAGAGCTAAAAATATTAAGAACGTTCTAAAAATGAAAGCAGCTATATTTCTGCACATCTAAACATTGTGTAAAGGCCTTCCCAGATAAACAAATAAATAAAATGATGCTTATTTATATATCACTGTAGTCAATAGGAACAAATTGTGTTACTATTATAATTTAATATCAATGGGTAATTTTCCTTTATAAATACAATCTAAACTTTAAGATTTTTTAAAAGGTATCAAAATTTACTGCATTACACAATGGTGCAAAATAAATTTCAGTTTCCAACAAAAATAAAGCAATATATATTTGTATATTCATACCAATCAACAAAAAATGTTAAGTTTAATGATTTTTATTCTTGGCCCTCCTGTTCTGTATAAATTGAAAAGCAGAGAGAAGATCACCTGTGGCTACATTTCATATCAGCCTCCCTGGAAATCCACTCTTGTTTTAAACATGTTACTGCTTGAGTTTTTCTTGAGAATAGAGCGGGAGGAAAAAGGAGATGGAAGATCCTACCAAGAAGCAGTGTCCACACACATATAGCTAAATGAATAACATTACAGACTCTCCTTACATCAAGCCATAAAATGTGTGGTAAAAAACTAGTAAAACAAACAAAAATTCATTAACAGTCTTCTACTTCTGGCCATGCTTTGCTAAATGGTACCAATTTACTGTAAAAACAAAAAAAAATCCTTAAAAGTTCTAAAAACTACATGTAAGAGATGATTTCAGACACTGAAAAATAGGCAGCAGAATATGATCCCCAAAAGGAAGGGAAAAATGAAGGTGTCAAACACTACGTTCATCCAGTTTTCTTCCAGAAGCACTTTCCAAACCATGATGCAGAATGGAGCATTTCCAAAGGAAAAAAAATGACAATTTTAATAAGGAGATTAAAATCATAGTCAGGGAGTCTGTGGCACTGGAATTTGAAGTAGAGTACTACAGAGGGGAAAAGTACGTTTAGGACTAAAAATCTGTGCAAGGTTCCCCTAAATATGTGACTGAATAATGACCCAACTATATTTAGGATAAAATTCCACAAGATTGAGAAAGAAAAACTGAGAGACTGGCAGCCAAACAATTCCCAGAGCTCACAGTGAGCTGGCAGACATTCAAGCTCCAGAGTGGGCTGTCCTTGCTGACGACAGAGGCCTTCAGTAGGGACCTGAGAAGCAGTCACCCGCACAGTTAAGCTAAACAAGCCCTCAACACCTATTCTAGATTCACAATAACAAGGCTCTTTAAAGAAAGAAAACCAGTCTAGTGCTAGTCAACACAAAAGCCACAATGTCCAGAATCCATATTTAGCCAAAAATTACATAATAAATGAATAAGTATATAATGTGGAGAAAAATCAGTGAATACTCCAAGACCTAGGAATGACAGATTATAGAATTAGCCAACCTACAAATTAAAAACAATAAACGAAAAAAGAACTACTGTCAACAAAGCATGTACAAAACTTCTACACTGAGAGCTATGAGAAATGAAAGAGGGCTGGAGCAGTGGCTCAGCGGTTTCGGCGCTTGCCTGGCAAGCACGAGGACCCGGGTTCAAACCCCAGCACCACGTACACAACTAAGTGTTGGAGCAACTAAGGCCATGTGAAAAACTAAATAAAGTTGTTTCTCTCTTTCTCTGCCTCTCTCACTGTCCCTCTCTCTTTAAAAAAAAAAAGAAATGAAAGAAACACACCACGTTCACACAGCAGAAGACTCAATATTGTTAAAGTGTCAGTTCTCTAAAATTAATGTAGAGATTCAACAGAATCCCATTCAAATTCCAACATGTTTTTAAAGAAATTGACAAATTGATTTTAATATATATGAGAAAATTAAACGAAGAGACTCTCAAAATAACTTCAGAGAAAGGAAAAATTGGAGAGCAAAGTTTACAGACATAAATTCTCTTACTTGAAAACTTCCTATAAAACTAAAATAATCAAGTGTGATACTCAAAAAAGGCTACACATACTTAGCCGTGAAAAACAATAGAGTTCAAAAGGAGTCAACACACAAACAAATGGTTTTCCAATAAATGCTCCAAAGTAATTCAATTGTGAAAAGGTATATCAAAGGGTTCTTAAACAACTTCACACTCATGCGACAATGAACCTTGAATTTACCTCATTCCACATGCACAAAAATTTATTCTAAAGGACTCATCAACCTAAATATAAAAGTTAAAACTGTAAACTTGGGAGAGTGGTGAAACAGGAGAAAATCTTCACAACCTTGGATAGGCAAAGATTTCTCAGAAAGGATGTCAAAAGCACAAAACAAACCAAAAAAAATGATGAAATAAACTTTAATATAGTTTAAAAATGAAAATCAAGCCACAGACTTGTAATCATCTGTATACATATGTCTGACAAAAGAGTAACAGCCAAAATATAAAGAATTCTTACAAAGTATGTATAATTCTTACAATTCAACAATAAGAAAACAAGTAGCCCAATTAAACAATACACAAAAAGTTGATCTAAAAAGAAAAAGGAACACACACATGCACACACACACACACACACACACACACACTGCAGAAAATTCTCCAGGTGGTCTTGGGCCAACGAAGGTCTCCCCTCTTTCTTGTAGTTCTGAAGAATAACCGTACAAAGGGATAGGAATGCAATGTCCTGAAATAAACAGAGACTGCCTGGAAAAGGACAAACTTTGTCCCTGAAACCCCCACTATGATCTGAATGCTTATGTCTCTCCAAATTTCATGCTGAAATCTGATGCCCTCGGGGGTGGTATCAAGAGGTGGGGCCTTTAAGAGGTGTTTCTGTCATGAGGGCTCCACCCTCATAAATGGGGCCAGTTCCCTTATAAAAGACTCACGAGGGAAACTTCCATCCCTTTCACAAGGGAAGGACTTAGCAAGAGGCTGCCCTCTTGGAAAGAGAGAACAAGCCCTCATCAGACACTAAAAAGCTGCCGGAACCTTGATTTTTTAATTTCTCAACCTCCACTCTGTTGAACAATAGATTTGTTTATAAACTACTCAATCTGAGATACTTTGATGTAGCAATCAAAATGGACTAAGATACCCTCTTAGTAATAGGATATCCGTCAGTGCTTTAGCCTAGCAAACCCCATCGCCTCTGGGTATAAAACCCCGAATTGGCTGCATTACAAGTTCTCAACCACAGCTTACGGAAGGCATGTGCAATCAAGCTCCATCCATCAAGAGCAGCTGTCCCGAGCCCTGGGGTGCTGGTGCAGTGGATCTCAGGTTTCTGTTGACCCTTCCTCCTTATCTGTAAAAAATTCATTTCATGTAATTTGTTGTGCATGAGTTTATTGTGTTTTACAAGTTGGTAACCAATGCACAGTAAACCTGCTTCAAAATGACGGGCAAGCAGATGAAAAGAAGCTCTACACCATTAATCATAAAGCAAATGGAAATGAACCATAATAATATGCAATGACAAACACATTAAAATAGGTAAAATTTGAAAGATTAAAATTAAAAACATCAGAAAATAGTAATTCTGAATGTAAAAATAATAATTTTGGAGGACATTTTTAGAGTCTTATGATATAAATATAATCAGTACACAATCCAATGACTCCACACTACTGACCCCACAACTGAAAGAATAAAATAATAATGTTCATAGCCAGAAACTGGAAACAAATGTCTTTCAACAGGTTTATCAATAAATTAATTGTGGTATATCCATGCAAGGGAATATTACTCAGCAATAAAAAAGAATGGATTGCTGATACTGAGAGTGAGTGCAGAGCGGAGCTGGAGGCTTGAGCAAGGCTTAGGGAGCAAGCGGGTGCGAGGAGGGAGTGTGAGAGGGAGCGGGAGGGTGCGAGACAGAGCAAAGCTGGGGCTGCTGAAAGAAAGTGTACAGCAATTTAACCGTGTTGTAATCTTTAGAGGCCTCATTTTTTAATAGTATTTGAAGTAGCCCTAAATTCTTGTTTACTAAGAACAAAGAACAAGGAACCACGTTTCATACTGCCAGATGAACTGACCCTTAGCAAATAAATAGCCAATCAGGAGTTGATGACCAATTCCTAACATACCAAACTATATATGGTAGAAGTCTGAGACAAAGGGTACCATGGCTGATAGAAATATATCATACATGTTAGAAGATCAACCAATCATGTACTTTGCTTTGTTTGAATTTCCTGCTTTGCCGTGAAACCCTATAAAAGAATCGCTGTACTAGGGCTTGGGGCTCCCTCCCTCTAAATCCGCTGCTTCGGAGAGTTGGAGAGAGCCCAGGCTCGAGCTTGCAATAAAAAGACCCTCATGTATTTGCATCAGATTCGGCTCCTTGGTGGTCTTTGGGGACCTGAGACTTGGGCCTAACAATACATGCACAGGTATACATAAATCTCAGAAACATTCTGAGTAAAACAGCCAGACACAAAAGAGTGTGTACAATATAATCCCGTTTCTATAAAATCCAGAAAAGAACAAAGAATATATATAGTTACATAAAGCAGATTTGGATCTTTCTAGAGCTTCATGTGGGAGGTGGGATTGTCCCTAGATGGGTATGAGAGACCTTTCAGAGTGCTGGAAATACTCTACATCTTATTTGTGATGGGGTCATATATGTGTTCACACATGATAAAACTTTCTAACAGTATACTTAAAAAAGACACATTTTATCATTAAGTTACACCTCAAACAATGTGATATGAAAGATAAATAGAAAACAAATAAAAACATATCATTCATTGATAAGCAGACAAGAAGGAGGAGGAGACACAACGTAACACAAAACTTTACAATCTAACCAGTAGAGAAGGAACCAGGCAGAACTGATTCAGCAAGGCACAATTCCTAAGCCTCTTCGCACCTTCTAAGTAGATGCCTGTTGGAAGGAACGGGGCAAAGCGGAGTCTTCCAGGAGAGGGAAGGCCCAAGATCTGCAGCAGACTTGACAGCCTGTCATAAAGCCTGGGCCATTTCTCCCTGGAAACCGGTTCAGCCCTAACCAGATTAAAACCTTCTTTGAACAGATTTTTAATAAAATCTGAGAACGAAACAACTCATACATTTTAATATGAAGTCCCACACACAACCCTTTACTCTCAAAATAAATACATCAAAGAAACCTCAAACTGTGGTACGGGAAACAAGAAAGCTAGGTTCAGGTATGTTCATAAGTGGTTTGGGATAGAAGTGGCCCAGCAAAAGTTAGAAATGAGACAACTGTGGGAAAAAGGACAAAAAGGAAATATTATATTGCATGTAAGGTACAGGAAAAACTGAGTCTATGAGAAACTACAGAGGAACTTTACTGAAGGGAACTATGACAAGTATTTCATGCTTAAAACTTCTCTAATAACACGAATACAGTAAAATAAAAGCTCAAATAGAAGACTATAAAATAACAACGAAATGGAAAGGGAGACGGCAGAGCAAATGAAAAAAAATTCAAGACAAAAGAAACTTTGCATCAAATAAATTAGAAAACAATAAAAAGCAGATGGG
>PVKS010004217.1:72838-88745 GCA_004027875.1 Aplodontia rufa | reverse complement strand
CAGTGTTGACTCTTCTAGTCCATGAACATGGAATATCTATTTATTAAGATCTTCCTCAATTTCCTCAAAATTTTGTAAATGTTGGTGTACAGTAGCATTGTGTTCTTCATTTCATTAATGGGTTGTTCATTGCTTATATATTCCAATTTATCATCGCTAATTGTTTAATAAATATATTTTTAAAATTAATGGATTGAAGTGTGAATGAGTAAGAGGAAAAATTTTAGCTAAAGGAGAAGGAGGTAAGTGTAAAGATGAATTTATATGACATAAGCTTGCTATTTAACAGTTGAACGTTTGTGGATGTGTAAGTTTTTTGTTTTCGTTTTTAAAGAGAGAGGGACAGTAAGAGAGAAAGAGAGAAACAATTTTTTATTTAGTTTTTCATGCAGCTTTCATTGCTCGAACACTTTGCTGTGTACATGGTGCTGGGTTTTGAACTTGCATACTCGTGCATGCCGGGCAAGCTCTGTAACTGCCCAGCGACCACTCCAGCCCCAGACATGTAGTTTTTTGTTTTTTTAAATCTTAGGTCGAATTTATTATTAGAGATTATATTCAGCCTAAAAAAGAAATAATTACCTCCCTCCCAGCTATATATATATATATTTGTATTAGTGCATTATGGTTTTACATAATGTTGGGATTAGTTGTCACATATTCCTAGATACACACAATTCAGCAATACAATTTGTTCAATACCCGCCCCCAACATCCCTCTACCTCCCTCCTCCCATCCTCTGATCCCTTGCCTTTCTTCTGGGTCCTTTGTTGTTCCTAAAAAAACCCAAATATAGTGACATAATTCTTATATCTATGAAGAACATTTTTTATATATATGGCTGTAGTATATACAGTGACATTTATAACTGCTTGGAATGTACCTTGCTTTATCTCAGTTCCAGCATTTTCCCTTCTCCTCCCTTCCTATCATCTCTTGTCATTCTTCAAAATATTTGACGATAGGATTAAACATTTACATTTGTGTACAGGTGTGCAGCATAGCTTGTTCAAATATCTTATGAAGCATCTTGCAACTGTTTCTCATAAGTATTAACATTTTGCATTTTTGTTCTATGGATCTAATACATAAGTCTGTCTATTTACTCCCAAGCTGGGTAGTTTTAGATGGAGTTAATTTTTTAGAATAAATTTTATTGTGCATATTTAAGTTATACAAAATGATTTTATTGGAATCATAGAGACACAAGATTGATTACTGTAGTGAAACAAATTAACATGTCCAGCATCTCACGTAGTTATCTCTTTCTTTTGTTGCAGGAGCAACTAAAATCTTACCTAACAGAAATACCAAATATTGTTTCATTTTATTGTCTATAGTCCTCATGCTATACTCTAGATCTCTAGACTTACTGGTCTTAGATAGCTCTACTTTGTACCCTCTGACCTACCTCACCCTATTTCCTGGCCTACCTCTTGCCTCTGATCACATCTATTTTATTCTCTGTGTATATTTGACTTTTATTCTGTATTTTCTCAGTCTCTTTTCTGCTGCTATAACAGAATGCATAAGTCTGGGTAGTTTATAAATAACAATAGTTTATTTGGCACACAGCACTGGAGGCTGGAAAGCCAAGGGTGTGGTGACATCATCGGTCAGCATTTGGCGAGAGTATTCTTGCTTCCTCATAACACAGCAAAAGTGAGAGCATGTGTGAGAAAGAGGGGGCTCAACTCCTAACAGACCAACAAACCCATCTCAAGCTAGCTAGTCCACTCCCAGTGTATCAGCATTAATCACATCTTCGGGGGTCCTACTTCTTAATACAGTCACAATGGCATGAGTACTTTTGTTTTGATTTTTACTGGGTGTTGAAACCAGGGCACTTTGCCCTTACACTACACCCCAAGTCCTTTTTTATTTATTTTGAAACAGGGTCTCGCTAATTTACCCAGGCTGACCTCTAACTTGTGATCCTCTTGCCTCCACCCCGCTGCATCTCTGGGCTTACACTACACCCAGCTTTGACAATAGTTTTGAATGAGACATTTAAAACATAGCACATATATTAGTGGGATCATGCAATATTTTTCTTTCTGTGTCTCGTTTATTTCACTGAGCATAATGTCCTCTTGGGATGGAGTATATAATGCCTACCTCATAGAGTGATTGTAAGGTTAAAATAGAATAGGATGCATAAAGTTCCTAGCATAAATATAAACCCTAAATGCTGTGGGGCTGCTATTCAGAAGGGAGGCATTTTGCTCAGGAGTGAACTTGGTTTAGTGCTCCCTGATTCTTGTCAATCTAGGGCATTGTAGGATTGTGAGGACTGTCCCTTATAAGTAGTAAGACTCTCCTAACACTTACTAGTTTTTTTAAAATTTGGCTCTTTCCTGTTGCTTCTTTCTTTTCCATTCTTTCCACTTAAACCAATTTGAATCATAATTGTTAATAACTGGATTCATTTCATGCCAAAATATTTAGAAAATATTTTTTACAACAGTTTAGTAATTGATGCATTTCTCTGTTATTTTCTTAATTGCCGTAACTGGAACAGAGTTGATCCCCCTCCTACCCCATACCCTTTTTGGAATGAGAAGGAAATCTTGTGTATTTGTTCATTCTTTTATTCATTCATCATGCACCATTTCTTGAGTGCCTACTATGTGCCAGGTCCTATACTAGTTAGGGGTTGGTTCCACACAAGCAAACAGAGAGAAAAAATATTTTGTCATTTTCTGAATTTTTCTGTTTTCTGAATAGAAAGATCTGTACTTTCCAGAATAGAAAGAACGTTTCCAGTGGTCTCAGAAGGCATTGTTCACATCAGGATAAATAAAGGCCATGTGAAAGTCTGCTGCTTCATTAAGTTCCCTCTTTGGGTTTGAGATTCTTTGAAAAAGTTAACACCATCTGGCTGATATTTCTGCTCAAAGGTTCCTTTGAGTGGTATACAAAAGTGTAAAATCAAGTAATGGTATATTTTTCCATACCTCTGTTTTGAACTTTGGGGGTATTAGCCTAAGGTCTTCCATTAACTGAACTGTGTGACCGTGGGCAAGTCACTTCACCTCCCTACACTATTGGGTCAGGCAATAATCTCTGAGGACTTTTCGAACTACAGAGTCTGTGTTACAACCCTTCTTAAGTCCTTGGACTATGTGTTTGTGGGTGATGGAGAAGGTAGGGAGATGATTAAGAAGGGGGAAATGTCTTCAGCTGGATTCAGTTTTCAGTACATGGGATATCCAAGTTTATAAGTGACTTAAGAAATAATTTATTGGGACTGGAGTGGTGGCTCAGCAGTAGAGCACTTGCCTGGCGTCATGAGGACCCAGGTTCAAACCGCAACACCACATACACAACTAATTGTCAGAAAAACAAAAATGAGGTGAAAAATAAAGTTAATTCTCTCTCCATTTAAAAAAGAAAAGAAAAGAAAAATTTTGTTGGTGAGTATGGGATAAAGTAGTAGACGTACATGGCTCTATCCCTTTGCTTTTCTTTCACTCGAGAGTAAATTGCTGAATTCTGGTTGGCTCTTGTATGCCTCTAGTTTGTTTTACAAGGTAAGTTTCCAAATGGCAAGTGGGTGGTTGTATACATTTGCAGATGACTTGGTGGATGGATCTGTCTAATTCAGGAACTCAGCATGGAGATGCCCACTGTTACTCCTCATCTAAACCATCCTCTAACCTGGCCTCTATGAAGGGATGATGATAAAAGTGATGTGTTGTTCTCCATTGGTCTAATGCCCTTTAATTCAAAACTTAAGTGAGGAAAACAGTAGTGCTATCTGCTGGGCCTCCACAAACTTCAATACGTGTCTTCTCCACTGATTTTCTGCTAGTAAGGAAAATAACAGAGAGGGAGTGTACGGTTGCTCAAGAAATGTTCTGCAGCGCCTCTGCAGGAACAGATCCCAGGCACACAGCCTTGGAAAAGGAAGTTGAATTAGAGGAACTGGGCAAATATGAACTTGGTAACTGCTTTTTTGGATACTTTTATAGTAGTAGCTCCTGCGAGGCATGGTGATGTATGCCTATAAACCTAGACACCCAGGAGGCTGAGGCAGGAGAATCACAAGTTCAAAGCCAGCCTCAGCAATTTAGCAAGGACCTTAAGCAACTTACTGAGACCCTGTCTCAAAACAAAAAAAATAAAAATGACTGGGGATGTGACTCAGTGCTTAAATGCCCTGGGTTCAATCCCTGGTACAAAAAAAAAAAAAAAAAAAAATAGCTCTCCTCTTGCAACACAATTACAGTACTTCTGGAAATCAGCCACTGCTCTCAGGATATTGTGATCAGGTACTTTCAGCCAGTACCTAAAGATCTGAATAATGTATTTGTAGTTTATCCTCAATTGATACTTGTAATTCCTATATTCTGATTCACACACACCAATTATATTCAATAAGAGGAGAGATTGTATTTTATAGTTCCATAAGCTGTTTACTCCCATATTTAAAACAGAAATTGAAAAGGGACGTTGTATCTCTTAACTAATGACTATCTGGAAATGATCATAGTTATACTTATAGGAAAACTACTAATTCTGAATATTTGGTGGCCAACTTACAGTTGTCTCATTTTGTCATCGTCCTTGGTGAGGAATCCCAAGTGTGAGCCTCTGGCTCCAGTTCTCTGGGGGCTCTTTATACTGTTCTTGTTTGCTTGTTTTCCCCAATACTGGGAATTAAAGCCAGGGCCTCATGCATGCTGGGCAGGTGCTGTCATTGAACTATACCCCTTTTTATTTTTTATTTTGAGACAGAGTCTCACTCAGTTGCCCAGGCTCATCCTGAACTTGTGATCCTCCCGCCTCAGCCTCCTAAGTAGCTGGGATTGCAGACGTGCATCAACGTGCCCAGGTATGGACCCTGCGTTCTAAAACTGCCTGCTGGAATCCTTCAAGTCAACAGCCCACATTGAACTCAACAGATCCAGATTCCAATCACAAAATCTCCTTTTTACAAATTAATACCTCAGTTAAAGAAAACATCAATCCAGTGACTCATCAGGCCTTATTGTTTGGACCCACACTCGTCCATCTTTCTCTGGTATGCAACCCTGGGAGCCCCTCTCAAAGTGTTCTCTGCTGTGTCAGTGACCTTGTACCAGCTCCAATTATGTCTTAGTTTGGCTTTTTTTTTTTTCTTTTAAGAGAGAGAGACAGTGAGAGAGAGAGAAAGAGAGAGTCAATTTTTTATTTAGTTTTCCACGTGGCCTTCATTGCTCAGACACTTTGTTGTGTACTTGCTGCTGGGGTTTCAACCCGCATCCTGCACATGCGAGGCAAGCGCGGAAGCTTAGGATAGCCTTCTATCCACCTCCTCCAGGCCGTCCTGAACATTATGAGGAGCTTCCCAGAGCAATCTTGCTAACATAAACATGTAATGATGTCACTCCAGTAATCAGACATTTGTGTCCCTGATACCTACAGAATACAGCTTAAAATTGTTGGACAGGACTTTTAAAGAGGCCTTATTCTGGGTACTGTTTATCTTCTCAGTCATCTTCCTTGTGACTCCCTACACTGTTCCTCCAGGGATGTTTGCTGCTAGCCACCACTACACGCCCTTCTCCATCTCCGCACATTCAATCTTATAGTTATTTCCACCAAGGTCGTCATTCTCCCATCACCACCTCCATTTTTGTGTGGCCTTCCTCAGGTACCACCTCTTGCAGCAGACTTCTTTCATGTATCTGATACTTAGCTCCCTGCCTTTTCCCCTAGGCACATCCTTCCATGCACAGTTTGGGCTTCAGCTGTGAGGAGTTGCTGAGGACTTTCCGCTTGAACCTAGAACCGGTGCAGGCCACAAGTGCCAGGAGCATTCATTCCTCAGGACTAGCCCTCAACAGATGAAGGAAGCAAGGTGGAGGATAAAAACCCAGGTGTCCTTGCCCCTCTGCTGCCTAACGAAGCATCTTTTTGGAGTTCCCCAGGGGCTGAGACCAACTTGCTCACAGCAGGAATCTTCATTGATGTTCCTTTTATTATCAGCCACTCTGCTTCCTTGTCTAACTTCCTTACTCTTCTGATACTCTCTGTGATCACCTTCCAAATAAACCACTCGCAATCACATTCTTGTCTCAGTGTCAACTTCCAGGGGAACCCAACATAATACAGTGTGTCTGTGTCTATTTTCCTATTAGAATTTCACTTAGCTTAAATATTCACTGAGAAAAAAAAAATTCACTGAGAAAACTCCTTCAGGTCAAGAACAGCACCTTCCTTGATATGTTCCTTTCAACATCTAGCACAATCTCTTACTTGAAGTAGGTGCTCAATATGTAAAGTTTGAGTGAGGGTTGGAGAGGTAACTCAGTAATAGAGTACTTGTCTGGCATGGGTGAGGACCTGGGTTTGATCCCCAGCCCTGAATACACAACCAAGTGGAGGAGAAACAAGAACCAGATGAAAAAATGAAATTTCAATTTCACTTTCTCTCTCTCTCTGGTTTTTATTTTTTTTTTTTTTTTTTTGAGAGAGAGAGAGGGACAATGGGAGAAAGAGAAAGAGAGAATCAATTTTATTTGTTTTTCATGTGGCTTTTGTTGCGCCAACATTTCATTGTTTATGTGTTGCTTGGATTTGAACCTGCGTCTTCATGCTTGCCAGGCAAGAGCTGTAATTTCTGAGCCACTGCTCTAGTCCCTCTCTCTCTGTACCTTAAAAAAAAGATACTGAATGAATGAAAATGTTTCAATAAAGAGGAAAATCTGCATATGGGTACCTAAAAGAAAGAGTTAAAATTTTCAAGTTTTTACAGTAACTCTGTAGCAGAGCAATGAGCACAACATGCCTTATGAGCTCTGCCCTAATGAACAGAACACATTATCTATAGCCCTCATTCCACACTTTCAAATAATGTGGTATTGAGTTGTACTTCCATGTACCTGTCTACTTCACACCCTGGCCTCTAAGCTCACTGAAGACAGGCCTACGATTTATGCTTCTTTATAATAAAAGCCCCTTGCATGGTTCTTGCTCACAGCGTGTGCTCAAGTACAGAAATATTTTTTTAATAAAGCCAAGAGTTATAAAGCACCTGAGAGTGCTTTAAAATGTTTTTTAAACATAGTTTATTTTTCAATAATCATCTGTATACTAGTCATTTTTATGCCCACTATAAAAAGATAAACTGGCAGAGTTCAATCATATCGCTTATACAAATTTTAGGTTGAGAGCATCTAAATTAATGGAGTTCAACTGTACTTATGAAATTACTTGAACAATTATTGAAATTAGGGCCAATTAGGATGGGTGCAGCGAGTGCGTGAGCAAATTAACAGCCGCTGAATATCCTGATTGTGTAGTCGCCATCCTTCAGCTTCCTTTTCTGCCATCACCTCTCCTACAGCATTTATTCACATTTAGCTCCCTCTCTTCCCCCAAAGAGGCAATCTACAGATCTTGTAACTTTTCCTGCAGCCAGAAAATCTAATTCACTGTATCAGACACAGCTGTGCGTGCTCCCTAGGCTGCTGTAGACATAACCCTTTAGAAGTTAGCTTAGTTAAAGGAAACAAAATAACACAAAACAATAGGAGGGAAAAAATCAGGATTGTATTGGCCTGGACCCACTCATACCATCTTTATAAAGCAACTCTTTCTGTGTTTTGGTATTTCAGTTTTATTTTAATCATCAACAAGTCCTGTTAGGTCAGAATTTCACTTGGGCCTTGTCCCTTGGGAAATAGCGGTAAGAGTTTCCTCTGGCAGTTGTATGGGCAGCTAAGAAAGAACAAATTAAGGGTTGGCCTGTATGCATAAGTAGAGACCTTTACTTCCCCAGATGATCCAAAGGTCTGCATGTTTTTACATGAGGAGGTAAAAGTCAGTTGAATATGTTCACATAGATTGTGCATACGGCTATGGCTGGAAGGCTTGTGGATGTAACTGTGGTTCAGAGGCACTTACTCTGCTAAAAGGAATGCAGACACAATGCAGATGTATATTTAAAACACATTCTGCACAAAACGACACTCATAGGATTACAGTTCTGGCATTCTTTTTGATGTAAAATAAATTCTGGATTGAATACTGCAAGATTTTTAAATTATTATCAAAGAACGAGAGAACACATTGCTGGTAAGGGAGAGTAATTGCTTTTAGTTACGTTGTTTTTCGAAAAATATCTGACAAATATGGCAATTAGGAATTGAGTGCCTAGGCAGAAGAGATTGGCCAATAGGGAGGGATCTGTAATCCAGATTTGACTTTGTTATCTTCAGGACCTGCAAATATAACTCACAAAATGATGAAAAATGAAAATGCAGAATTCCTTGTTCAAAACTTAGTAAGAGTGTTTTAACAGAGTAGGACGTTAAGCCCAGTAGAGGTAGGGAGAGTTCTATACCTAAAGTCAGGCCTGGCAACTCTGTTGAGTGATATCCTTCTCCACAAAGTCTTCTTCTTGGTGACTCTTGACTAAATGAAGTATTCCTGGACCCAAGCTAGCAATCTAAATTTCTTTTGGGCATTGTAGCAGACACCTGAAATCCCAGTGACTCTAGAGGCTGAGACACTTAGTTCTAGGCCAGCCTTAGCAACTTAGCAAGACCTTTTCTTTTTTCTTTTTTAATTTTATTTATTTATTTTTTTTAAAGAGAGAAGGACAATGAGAGAGAGAGAGACAGAAAGAATCAATTTTTATTTAGTTTTTCACATGGCTTTTGTTACTCCCACACTTAGTTGTGTACATGGGTTGCTGGGGTTTGAACCTGTGTATTTGTGCATGCCGGGCAAGCGCCGTAACCACCAAGCCACCACTCCAGCCCCCCCCCTTTTTTTTTTAATTTGTGTGTGTGTTGCTGGGGATCAAACCAAGGGCCTCATCCATGCTAGGCAAACACTCTATCACTGAGCCACATCCCCAGTTCACAGGACCATTTATTTTCTTTTTAAGAGAGAGGGATGGTGAGAGAAAGAGAAGGAGAGAATCAATTTTATTTAGTTTTTCATGTGGCTTTCGTTGCTCTGACACTTCATTGTGTATGTGGTGCTGGGGTTCGAACCCACGTCCTCGTGCATGGCAAGCAAGCACCGTAACCGCTGAGCCGCCACTCCAGCCTTGCAAGACCTTTTCTTAAATGAAAAATAAAAAGGACTAAGGGATGTAGCTCAGTGGTAAAGTGCCCTTCTGCCCTTGGGTTCAATTCCTTGTACAAAAAAAGAAAGAGCCTTGCTATGGTTTGATTGTTTTCCCTAAAAGTTCCCTTGCTAGAGCCTCCATTCCTCATGGTGTAGGCAGTGTTGGGAGATGATGCCTAGGAGCAGGTATTTGGATCACGGAGTGAAGCCCTCATGAATACAGGAATGCCTTTCTCTTGGGCGTTCTTGCTGTCTTGGAATTGGGTTAGGCATTAACTCTGCGGGATTATCGGTAGGCGCCACCAGGCCTGGCCAGTGCAGACTCTTGTTCAGGTGAGTCCAGCTCCGCGCATTGCTTCTTGCACATGCTCCAGCTTGCCCTTTGGCTTCCCCATCTCCAGAACTGTGAAGCAAAATAACATCTAGTCTCAAGTATTCTATTATAGCAACAGAAAACTGATTAAGATGAATCTCTAAAGGAACGCTCTAAACAGGACTTTGTGATTTCTTTCTTTTTTTTTTTAAGAGAGAGGGACAGTGAGAGAGAGAAAGAGAATCAATTTTATTTAGTTTTTCATGTGGCTTTCATCGCTCCAACACTTCATGTACATGGTACTGAGGTTTGAACTCCCATCCTCAGTGAATGCCAGGCAAGTTCTGTAATCGCTGAGCTGCCGCTCCAGACCTGATTTTGTGATTTCTTGAAATACGAGAATACCTACCCACACCACAGTGGGAAACATCAGAGATTAGGGGGTAGGGCTGACTGTGAATAGAAATTCAATAATTAATCCTGGAAGGATATTTTTGGATTCCTTCCCACTTGATTGTCAGCGTTAGAAACCAAGGCCCCAGTCTAGAGGTTTCCTCTACGCCTACAGTGGCTGGGAATGGGGGAGAAGCGGCTGTTCTCCCACATTATTATTTCACTGTGGTCTTTGCCTCACATGGGTCCCTGATCTCTCTTCCTTGCTGAAACTGAACCTTGTAGCTCTTTTTATTTCAAGGCCTGCCTCTCCGCAGGTCTCAGCAGTTTCCACAAGGCCTCTCCAGAATCCCTCCAGGCAATGGAGGGAGGAGACTAGATCTGGAGGAGCTACTTGGTCTTTACTTCAGTCCCAAACTCTCCTCCTCTCCTTATCTTGGAGGCACAGCTGTATCCTTGAGTTTGTCCTTGACTTGTATTACCGTATTCTCCCTGGGAATAGAGTGAGGAGATGGAGCAACTGAAGTTTTCTCTTGAAATTAGAATAAAGATGTCTTGGTTATGTGACCTACCTCTACAGAGAAATTCAGTACTAAACCACAAGTAATTTGAAAACAGCATTGTATTGGTAATCCTGAAAAATTCCAAAAGGAGTTCTAGAGGAACGTCTCCAGATTTGACTAGAATTCTTTGCACACTGACATCATGTTTCTTCTAAACCCTGAAAACATGTTTTGTGTGAATTAGAATTTTTTTTGTTTGTTTGTTTAAAGAGAGAGGGACAGTGAGAGAGACAGAGAAAGAGAGAAACAACTTTATTTAGGTTTTCACATGGCTTTAGTTGCTCCAACACTCAGTTGTGTACATGGTGCTGGGGTTTGAACCCGGGTCCTCGTGCTTGCTAGGCAAGCACTGAAACCGCTGAGCCACCGCTCCAGCCCCAAATTAGAATTTTTTTGTAAATTTTAAAAGTAATATGTTTAGGCCGGGCATGGTGGCTCATGCCTATAATCCTAGTGGCTCAGGAGGCTGAAGCAGGAGAATTGCAAGTTCAAAGCCAGCCTCAGCAGTTAAATGAGGCTCAGAGTAACTTAGTGAGACCCTGACTCAAAATAAAATAAAAAAATAAAATAAAATAAAAAGGTTCTGGTGATGTTGCTCATGGTTAAGGGCCTCTGGGATCAATCCGTGGTACTAAAAAAGAAAATTATATTCAGAAAGCATTTGCTATTAATGCTTATTAGTGAGTAACTATGACAAACTGGGTCCTTCAACTGAATTTTTTTTTTTAAGAGAGAAGGATAGAATCAATTTTTATTTAGTTTTTCTTGTGACTTTCGTTGCTCCAACACTTTGTTGTGTATGTGGTGCTGGAGTTCAAACCCACGTCCTCGCACATACCAGGCAAGTGCTATAACACTGAGCCACTGCTCCAGCCCCCTTCAACTTAATTTTTTTTTTTTTAAGAGAGAAGTACAGTGAAAGAGAGACAGAGAGAATCAACTTTTATTGAGTTTTTCACATGGCCTTCATTGCTCTGACACTTAGTTGTGTACGTCGTATTTGGGTTCGACAAATTAAATATTAATGTCTATTAAATGGAAATAATTCTATCTATCCTTTATTTTGGAAGGAAAATGCCAGGGTTTGGGGAATTTTTTTAAATGGGGAATTTAACAAGCTGGTATTTGAGGCTGGAGCAGTGGCTCAGTGTTTACAGCACTTGCCTGACATGCGCAAGGATGCAGGTTCGAACTCCAGCACCACTTACACAAAGAAGTGTTGGAGCAATGGAAGCCACATGCAAAACTAAATAAAATTGATTCTCTCTTTTTCTCTCTCGTGCTCTCTCTCTCTCACTGTCCCTCTCTCTTAAAAAAAAAAAAAAAAGCTGGTATTCTACTACTACTACTATTATAAATATATTTAAGTATTATTTTAGATTTTAGAATCCGTGACCTCTTAAGGCCAATTTCTTGTTTTCAATAAACCAGAATTTAGTAAAAAAATTTTTCCAGGGCTGGAGTGGTGGCTCAGTGATTACGGCGCCTGTTTGGCATTCAAGAGTACACGAGTTCAAACCCCAGCACCCACGTACACAACTAAGGGTCGGAGGAACGAAGGTCAAAACTGAATAAAAATTGCTTCTCTCTCTCTCTCTCTCTGTCCCTCTTTCTTTAAAAAAAATTTTTTCCCATTGACTTGTATTTTCATAGAATCTAAGTTATTATTTAATTGATATTTCTACTTGGAAATTGGTAAGACATATTGAGTATATGTTAAATAAGATGAAGGGGACATTTATCAAAATTCTCTGTTTTATAGTTATGACTGTGTATAACAAACACAATTTTCAATCAGTCATTAGTAGAATAATAACACTGGTCTACTTCAGAGACTTTGTGGATTTTACTTAATATATTTAAGCCCAAGTATGTCTATAGCTTCATTGAATAATTAACTTATAATTCACTGTGCATATTTAAGTATACGATTTGATACATTTTGACATAGACACCCTTAAAAGCATTACCATCATCACAATACTGAACATATCCATTACTCTCAAAAGTTTTCTTGTGTCCTGTTTGTAATCCTTCCCCCAACCTCTTTTCTAGGTCCCCTCCCCATCATTCCTAAGCAAGCACTGATCTGCTTTCTATCACTACCGATTAGTTAACATTATCTAATCCTTTTTTTTTTTTTTTTGGTTCTTTCACTCATAATGATTTTGAGATTCCTTCTTGTTGTTGCATATTTTCATGAGCTGTTTAATTTTTAATGCTGGGGGGCTCAGATGTAGCTCAGTGATAGTACGTTTACCTAGCATGTGCAAGGACACAGGTTCTATCCCCAGCACTGGGGGAAAAATATCATTTTTTTAATGCTGGGTAATATACTGTTGTACAGATAAATCATATTCTCCTTATCCATTCACCATCAAATACTTTGCGTTTCTTTATTCTTCTCTTCTTTAATCCAGATTGCATCTTTACTTCACCCATGCCTCCATGTCTTTAGGTGTCACAGGAGTTTATAGTCAGCACCTCTAGATCCAAATCCCAGCCATGTGTCTTGTGACCATGCAAATGTGGCCTTCGTGGGTTTGTTCTCAGGGACATAGCTTCCTTGTCTGAAAAGTGAACATAGTGATATGCACTCCTTGGGATGCTGTGAGAATTACATATGTAAAGTATACAGAACAAAACTTGGCACACAGCAAATGCTATGTGGTTGGTAGTTTTTATTATTATTATTAACTACCAATTTGAATTCCATATGACATGTTTCATAGAACTTCCCGGCCCTACTAATAATACTACAGCTGGTAACAAATATTCACATCTTTCCTTTCCTTTCATCTCTTTTTGTGGGGGGAAATTTTGGGGAAAATTGAACCAGGGTACTTTACTACTGAGCTATATCCCCAGGTCTTTTCATTTTTATTTTTTATTTCATTTATTTATTTTAGAGAGAGAGAGAATCAATTTTTATTTAGTTTTTCATCTGGTTTTCGTTGCTCTGACACTTTGTTGTGTACATGGTGCTGGGGTTCAAACTCCCGTCCTTGCACATGCCGAGAAAGCACCATAACCACTGAATCACCGCTTCAGTCCTTATTTTTTATTTTAAGATAGAGTCTCACTAAGTTGCTTAGGACCTCACTAGATTGCTGAGGCTGGCTTTGAACTTGTGATCCTCCCAGAGCCTCAGCCTCAGTTGGTGGAATTATAGGCATGTGCCACCAAGCTGGCCCTTGTCCCTCCTTTGATTTCAGTCTCTTCACTCTCCTTGTTACTAATAGGCCCAGTGTTACCTGACAGGGTAGAGTGGAAGAAGACAGTTATACCCCAGGCATGATTCTAGCAGGGCCAGTAACATTAGCCCTGACCTGGCAACTTGTTAGAAATGCTCAGGACCTACCCCAAATCTACCAAGTCAGAAACCCTGGAGGTGGGGCCTGTGGTCTCACTTGAAGGAGCCTTGCAGGAGACCTTGGTAAAGCTAAAGTTAGAACTAGTGCAGTAGGGTAATCACCAGGCGGGGGCGGGAGTTGACAGGCTCAGTTCACATAAACTTTCTTGTTAGGGAAAACACATTGTTAACTAATTGAGCTTAATATCAACTAAAACCCCTAAGTCTTTTTCACACATGTTGTTGCTAATCCCCATATTCCCCATCTAGCACTAGTACAGGATTCTTTTTGGACTGAAGTATAAGTCTTTACATTTATCCCTATTAAACTTAATCTTGTTAGATTCGGCCCATCGCTTCAGTCATGTTTGGGGAAATTTTATTTCAGCGGGAATGAACCATGACAAAAAGGCAGGGCCTAGAGACCACGGAGGAATGTTGCAAGGACAACGTCCTTTTATACATGAGTAGAATACTGGCCAATCAGACCACGGCTATGGCAGGCTCCCATAACCGCACGAGACCCCAGGGGGTGGAGTAATTTGATTTTGGTTTAATTCAACTAACATTTATTGGGTGCTTACCAACTTCCTGATTGTGAACAAGGTGTAGGAGAGGTGCTAAGTAGCCCACTCTTTAATGTACAGCTAAGCAGACTGGAAGGGATTTTTTGTTTTGTTAGTGTGTTTGTGTGTTCTGTCTCTAGCAAACCTACGAAGTCCAATATACATACACTTGCCAAATCTCTTAACGAAAAGAACTAATATTTTTTGAGTGCTAGATCCTTTGCTCTGTGCTTTGTTTACATTTTCACATTTAATTTTCTAACCAATCCAAAAATACAGGAATAATTACCCACTTAAAGTTGAGGAAACTTAGAATGAGAGGTTAATGCCTTTCCTCAAGGTCACATGGATAGTTAACAGTAGAGCCAGAGGAAATCCCAGATTTGCATGGGTTTAAAGAACTCACTGTATATAGGCTTTCTCCCTGAGATCAAGAAAATTTAATCTCTTTAAATATCAAAACCACCAGTGGCTTAAAGTCCAGCCATAAACTATTAATGCTCTTGGGCTAATTTATAATGGGTAAGTTTACAATCCTAAAAACATTAAAATAGCATTAGATGACCCAATTCATATAAGCAGTAGCTCTGCGGTAACAGGCCTAATTTTTACAAAACTTACATTTGGTTTTATTTTATTTTTCTCTTTTAAAATGTTAGCCACATATTTTAATCAATGTCATAATAAACTAACTACAAATTGTTAACCTCCAGCAACCAAATCTTTGGAAAGGATATAACTTCCTCCTCTAGGGGGCAAAACTAGCCAATTCTAGTCTACTGGGTAATATCTACTACTTTTTACTGTAATATAAAAATATGCTTTTTAATAAAGTATCTTGTAATGTACTGGAAATGCACTGGACTTGGTTGGAGTCTGAAGATTTAAACGTGGTTCTACTTAGTAGCTGTATCAGACTGGGCATAAAATCTGACCTATATAAACCTCAGTTTTTTTATCTCTAAAGTGGGAACAATAATGTTCATATAGACAACTGAGAGAGTATCTGTGAAGGTGCTCTGTGGTCTATTCCATAGTTTACAAATAAAAGTGTTGTTATATTTTGTAGTTTTCTATTTTATAAGCTGCCAAGATGTGAAATTTTTTGGATACTTCTGCCACCTAACACATCTACCTAATTCATAGTGCAGAATTCAACTTTTTAGCTTCTCTGAAAATCCTCCCATTGTTTCACACTTTTTTTTAGCAGCAGAGTTTCCTATAGAATAAGAATAAGAATAAAGTTTCCTACTCACTTACTGTAGAATTCCTTATTTAATTCCTATAAAATTATTTAATTATAGAATTATTTCCTATAGAATTACTCAGTTGTGATAGAACCAATATTGAAATTCTAGATTTGTCCTGTCAATTTGCTTTTCAAAGATAAATCCTCTTTAAGCATCACTGACTCTTTACATACTACTAGAATCATCATTATAAAAAGACTTCTACTAGGTGCCTACATACCTGAAGGCACAGGCTATGGTTATGCAAAGTGAGTTGAACTGATAACAAGTCTCCTTCTCTAGGGCTTTGTAATGTAACCTGGGTGGGCTTTATAATGTAATTTGCGCAAACTTCCTGCGAATAGGTAGGAAGAGAGAGAGAGAGAGAGAAAGAGAGAGAGAGAGAGAGATGCCCACCTTTGTA
>PVKS010004217.1:0-72738 GCA_004027875.1 Aplodontia rufa | reverse complement strand
CCCTCTGATCCTACTAAATAATCTATATAGCCTGGAAATCATTGTCAGTGGCCCACACTGCTCCATTAACTCTCTGCAGTTGCAGAGTCTTGAAGCAGGAACCAAAGACTTTGGAAGTCTTTCAGCCCAATGAACTTCTTTTGCAAATGAGGAAACTTGAGGCCCACAGAGCTTAAGTGTCCTACCCAAGGCTAGAGAGCCAGTTAGGGGCTCCACACTCCATATATGCCACTCCTCATCCCCCACCCTCACCCCGTCTCTCCCCAGCCTTTCTGGTCACTTTAATCTCTTCTTATATTTGCCAATAAGACTGATGATCTGGCCTCCTGCCAATTTAGACTGTCCAGCTTCAGCTAAGTCTTCATGGTTAATCTTGTTAATTCATCTCCTTTTTTTCCCCCTAGCATATTAAGTATTTATTTAGTAGGGGGTAGTGGTGGTGGAAACACTGCCTTTGTTTTGCAAATAAAACCTTATTTGTGTCAAAAAGTTAAACCAATGAAATCTTCCCTGGTTAGTTTGGGATGGGATTGCCTGCTAGGCTCAGCTCAGACCCTTCTCTCCCATTCCCTCTAAAGTGGTCCCTTAGGGAGTTCCACTGAACCTTCAGGGCATCTCTTAGCAACACAATTTAGAAGTTACTACCTAACACTTGTACTTAATAATGGTTATTCTTAGAAACTCTCAACTGTCAGGAGAGGCACAGGACACTTTCCTATTAAAAAATACAGAAATGCTAAACAGGATTCCACAAATATAGTATATTTTATTTTAAATATTTACACTTAATATTTTAAATTCATATGTGAAATTGATGACAGCATGTGTGGCCTCATTTTGACATCACATCAGAAGTTCAACTATGAGGCTCTTCCACTCCCTCCCTCAGCTTTCCATTGACCCTGACTATTCTTAACTTGACCTGTACTGCAGTCCTTCCGTTCCAACTCAACTCTCACTCCATCGGTTAATAACTGCCCAGATTGTATTAAGTTTCACACCAAGGTACTGGGGAACACCAGATGAAGTTAAAACCTTTGCTCTTCAAACAACTGGCAGATTAATAAGGAAGACAGTTCCAAAGGTGATCCCTAGGAATCGAATAGTGCCTTCTGGTATTCATGCCTTTGAGTACTCTCTGTGTCAACAGTGGTGGAAACGACCCATTTTCAGGTTTAGAGCCTCCCTTAGGAAGGGAGACTGACAGATTTTCATTTCTTCCTTGTGGACAATGCTCTTCTTTGCAAACTCAGAGCTGTTATATAAGAAGTTGGGGACTAGAGATGTGACTCAGTGGTAGAGTGCTTGCCTAGTATGCTTGAGGCCCTGTGTTCAATTGCCAACATGGCAGGGAGGGGTGGGTGCACAGAGTAGTTGGGCTACTTTTGTGGTGGAGCCGTATGGAAAGACTGGGGGTAGAGACCTCATGGAGAGAGAGAAGCCCAGCTTTCCCAGCATCCTGGCATGAGCAAAGCTCTTCTGCTATCTCAGCCATAGCCCCAGACATCTGCCCGAACCGTCTTGGAATTTCTAGCCCAGTTGAGTCCTACAGTTGACTGGGGCCCCAGCTGACATCACATGGAGCAGAAGAACCACACGGTTGATCACAATCAAACCACAGAATTTAGAGATAATAAATTAGTTATTGTTTAAGGTGTTATGTTTTGGAATGTTTTGTTTCATAGAAATAGATGACTGAAACAGATGGGTAAAAAAATGATTCAGATGCCATATTAGGAATGTTGTCATTGAGCTATTTACAAAATGAAATGGTAGCACTGAGAAAGAATTGAATATCAATATTTTGCTAGAGATGAGGAATATGCCTGGGTTCCCGGAGTTACTGGCATTATGAGTTGGATCTTGAAGAATGAGCAAAATTTTGTAAGCAAAGAACGGAGGATGGATGAAGAAACGTGCGAGAACACATCAAGATGGAGGAGTACGCAGCTGCGTAGCTCAGTGTGCACTGGGAGGTGAGTCATCATTAAGGTGTATTAGAACCAATATATAAGGGCTTTTTTGGGGGGGTGGGGCCTTAGAAAGCCACTGATGGCTTTTAGGCACTGACATGAAATGAGTCATTCTCGTGTCTGTTTTCTCAGGCCTCTTAGCCATTTAGCACCACTGATAGTTTCTCCTTCTCCTTTCTTCTGTGACTCTGCCCAGTTCTCCTGTCTCTCTGAAAGGAGCTTTCTTTCAGCCTCATGGGCTCCACTTACTTTTGTCGTGATGTTTCCCACATTTCTAGTTTCGGTTCTCTACTCATCTTTCCCAAAATTCTCTTTTGTGTGTAACTGAGACTTTTTTTTTTTTTCCCTTTTGGTACCAGGGATTGAACCCAGGGGTGCTTAATCACTGAGCAATATCCCCAGTCCTTTTTATATTTTATTTATTTATTTATTAGTTGCATATGGACTTACAATTAAGGGGGCATCCTTATTAAACAATCAAGAACAAATGTATATTCACATAGTTAGCCAAGGCTGATGCCATTCCATGGTTTCCCCCCTTGGGTTCCTCATGGTTCTATGTCTCCCCTAATTGAACTCCTGTGTTAAATGGGTTTCTCCTGGAGGTCAGAGATCTCCTTCTGAGTTGATTCCGCCATACTCCCTCCCTCCAGTCTCCTTGATTTCCTTCCTAATCCCTACCCACTTCCTGCCCCCTTTATATTTTATTTTGATACAGGGTCTCACTTAGTTGCTTAGGGTCTTG
Organism: Aplodontia rufa; assembly: GCA_004027875.1. Lineage (NCBI taxonomy): Eukaryota > Metazoa > Chordata > Mammalia > Rodentia > Aplodontiidae > Aplodontia > Aplodontia rufa. The sequence continues at coordinate 70,020 of PVKS010004217.1, read as the reverse complement.
CTAAGCTGTTGAGGATGGCTTTGAAATTGCAATCCTCCTTCCTCAGCCTCCTGAGCAGCTGGGATTACAGGTATATGCCAGGTCAGAACTGAGACTTGACAGAAGATCCAAAACTTCTCTCTCTAAATGGACCTTACTTTCTGAATGCCACATTTCCTCAGACAAGTCTAACATACACTTCAGGGTTGGAAAGGTGGCTCAGCTGTAGAGCACTTGCCTGACATGTACGAGGTCCTAAGTTTGAACTCCAGCATCATATACCCAACTAAGTAGTTGCAGAAAGAAAAACATGGAATAAAATATTAAAACAAAAACAAACAAACAAAAGTAAATGAAGAACCACTTCAATCCTCTTCCTTCCTCCACTTTCCCCCTAGAAAATTCAGTCCTTTCATTTCCCCATTTATGCAATTTCTTTCTTCTACTCAGGCTTACAATGTCATAATCATATCTTCAGTTCCCAACTCTCTCACATACCTAATCTATCAGTCAAGTTCAATTGTTCTTCCTTTACATTGTCTTCTACATTTTTCTTTTTCATTGTTCTTTTCTCTATAATTTCCTTAAAATCAATATTGATCTTGCCAATCTTTCGCTGAATTATTTTTTCCAAGGCCACAGGCTCTATAACTGAAAAAGTGGTCCCCCTCCACAATCTTGTGCATATCAATCCTATTTTTCAACACTCTACTTCCTAAATTCACTGCTTCATAGTATAGTTAATATTAAGACCTCTGATGTCAACCAGTTAGGACCCCATCCCTATGTTGTATTTTCTGTGTATAATACTCCCTTTTTATCTTGCCAGTATAGAAAGTAAGTTTAACTAAATGAGAATGATATTCTTGATAAGAAAGAAAAAAGAAACAAAAGGGAATAAGTTTTCTTTTTCTTGGGAAATTGGAGAAAGCAAACCAAGGAATAAAAGGTTAGATACCTGGGGCTGGAGTGGTGGCTCAGCGGTTTCGGCGCTTGCCTGGCAAGCACGAGGACCCGGGTTCAAACCCCAGCACCACGTACACAATTAAGTGTTGGAGCAACTAAGGCCATGTGAAAAACTAAATAAAGTTGTTTCTCTCTTTCTCTGTCTCTATCACTGTCCCTCTCTCTTTAAAAAAATAAATAAATAAATGTGGTATGGTGAAACCGCCTGTTTCATCTTTAAAAAAAAAAAATAGGTAGATACCTTAGTGCTGAGAATTAAATGCTTTTCATGGCCTGGCTAGAAAGAATCACTTGGGCCAGTCACCATGATGCACACTTGTAATCCTGACTACTCAGGAGGCTGAGGCAGGAAGATCTCAAGTTTGAGGCCAACCCGGACAACTTAGTGAGACCCTATCTCAAAATAAAAAATAAAAAGGGCTAGGGGTATAGATCAGTTGCAGAGCACTAGGTTCAATCCCTGGTACTGAAAACAAGAAGGAAGAGGGGAGGCGGGGAGGAGGAGGAGCAGGAGAAGGAAGAAGGAGAAGATTAAAAATAATAATAATAATAATAAATAAACCACTTGGGAAATCTACCAAAAGATACTACAAACTAGAGCCGTACTGCCTGTAGCAATGGGTCTCACACTTGACTATACATTAGAATTACTTTCAGAGCTTTAGAAAAATAGTGATGCCTGGCTTCCACCATCAGTAAATCAGATTTAATTGGTTTTGACTGTAACCTGGGTATCAGAATTTTTTCAAGCTCCTTAGGTGATTATAATGTGCAACCAAGGCTAAGAACGTTGTGCTAGAGATTATTTCACCATGTCTAGGATGGGGACAGTGATTCAAGCTCCCCTATGTGACTCTGGACACCATATAATCATAAGAAGAAGCATCTGTTTCTCTTGGCATTTTTGGAAGAGAACTACAGGCATGGGATGGGGGTTGTTCTTTGTGAACAGGGCACAGACTGGCTCCTGAGTTGAAGCTAGTGAATGTACCTAGCTCCTCCTCACCCTGACCCTTTTCTATTCTGTCCTTCCAGAAGCCAAGCTGATTTAGTTTCATCACTTCTGCTTTAGCCAGATTGGCTTGTGGTGTCCTCTGTAATTTCCCACTTTCATTGCTTCATCTCTGTCCTGCTCCTTAGCTACTTATATCAGAACCTTATCCATTCATAATGTTCAGCATAAATCCAGCCACTTCAGTGAAAACTTCACTTATATCTCATATAAGATTGAGCTCCTGAAAACCTGAATGCCAATCCAGTATTTAACACTAACAGTGCATGTCTCTTGAACTTGCCTGTGAATGATTCTGATTGCTAAGGAGTGATGCTTCTGTTCAAAGCACAATAAACAAGCTGGGCATGGTGTCCTCTTCCTGTAATCCCAGCCCCTGCAGAGGCTGAGGCTGAAGGATAGTAAGTTTGATGCCAGCCTGGGCATCTTCATTAGCACTTGTCTTGCCTGCTGGACAAAAATGATTCAGTGGGCAAAAAAGGATAAAAAGGGGCTGAAGCAGTGGCTCAGTGGTTACAGTGTTTGCCTGGCATGTGCGAGAGTGTGGGTTAGAACCTCAGCGCCACATACACAACGAAGTGTTAGAGCAACGGAAGCCAAATGAAAAACTAAACAAAATTGATTCTTTCTTTCTCTTGCTATCCCTCTCTCTTAAAAAAAAAAAAAAAGAAAGAAAGAAAGGAAAGAAAAGAAAAAGAAAGAAAAAAAGGGATAAGCAATTGTGAACTTAATTTTAATTAATCTTATTAATATTATGTATAAAGTTTCTGGCTCATAATTGCCCACATTAGAGTTTACTAGCATTTACTATCCAAGGAATAGACATGTCTGAAGTTGTAATGAAGGAATATAAAAGGCCTCAAGATATAGTTGGTAGAAGCTGGATTTGGAGAGTGACATTGGATATATCACTACATATCTGAGGCTCTGTCACATCATTTGTGAAAGGGGATGTTAGCTTCCTAATCATCAAAGTTAGAATGAGCTAATGGATGTTAAAGTTCTTTGCAAATTGTAGAACACTAATAAAATATTATTTGTTTTTGATGGGCCAGGGAGAAATTTGGAGAAAAGCTTCCAAAATGGTATCATCATTCCCTCCAAAATAACAGACGCTCAGAGAAACTGAGTTTAAAACACTCCAGATAAAATGTAACTATCACTGGGTATGGTGGTATACACCTGTAATCCCAGTGGTTCAGGAGGCTGAGGCAGGAGGATCGCGAGTTCAAAGCTAGCCTAAGCAACTTAGTGAGGCCCTAAGAACTTAGTGAGACCCTATCTCAAATTAAAAAAACAAAAATGGACTGGGGACGTAGCTCAGTGGTTAAACACCCCTGGGTTCAATCCCTAGTACAAAAAAAAAAAAAAAAATCAACTATCTGCTGATGGTTGGCTTTACTCAAATCTTCATATCACAGATACATATTTGTTCCAAATAAGTACCTAAAGAACCTTTATCATTAACAATTCATACGATTACTAAAAATGGATTCCAATATTGAAGAAGTGCTGTTTGCCTAGTAATTTAATTTTTTTAAAAATTAAATACTATAAATATAGTATCTCTGTACTGAAATATACTATTTCTATATTGAGGTACTATTTCCAAGGCATTCACAATTGTAGGGTAAAATTCAAAATCCAGAATTAAATGGGATAACCAGATCCATTTCCTGAAGGACTGACATTAGAAAATCCCCAATATTTTTGAGTATGATTTTTAAAGGTTGATAAAGTATGATTTTCAAATGATTTTCAAAGGTTGAACACATTTTTTTTCCTGAAGAGAGAGGAACAGAGAAAGAAAGAGAGAATCAATTTTATTTAGTTTTTCACGTGGCTTTCGCTGCTCTGAGACATTGTTGTATATATGGTGCTGGGGTTTGAACTCCGGTACTTGCAAGCGAGGTAACGTTGAACCACCACTCCAGACCTGTGAACACATTTTTTTTTTTTTTTTAAAGAGAGGACAGTGAGAGAGACAGAGAAAGAGAGAAACAACTTTATTTAGTTTTTCACATGGCCTGAGTTGCTCCAACACTCAGCTGTGTATGTGGTGCTGGGGTTCGAACCCGGGTCCCCGCACCTGCCAGGCAAGCGCCGAAACCACTGAGCCACCGCTCCAGCCCCTGTGAACACATTTTTGAGCCACTCCTTACTTGGCATCCCCTGCTTAGTCAACGTATCAAATTTTCCTGGGTCCCTGGGACACCGCCATTGATGATGGAGTGGTAGACCGAAGTCAAGATCAGGAAGCACGGAAGCGAGTTAGTGCCTTTAGGACAAATCCTCTCCATCCCTTTTCTTTCCCATACTACTAACTTCAGGATACTATTGTGCTATTTGCACACGGGTCAAAAGTGTTACTTATGGCTCTGAAACACATATGAAAGGGTTAATAAGTATGAAATCAGTGTCAGCCTGTTTATAGCTCCTCAATTGTCCGTTTGTAGCCAAGTTACTGTTGTAGGCAATAAATATAGTAAAAAGTTTGAATACCACTGGGTCTATGGAATAATAAAGAGACACTACAGATTTGCAGTCTTTTCTTCTGGTCCTGCTTAACCAGTTGGCAACAACTCACTATCCTGTTCACCTTTCTCTCTTGTTTATACCTATATTCTATGTACCTACTCTAACACCTGGTACTTGGTGAGTAGTTATCTTAACAGAAAATAGGGTTGCTGAGGTCCATATATCTCATTTTTAAACAAAATAGGGCCTGGAAATTATTGCTCTTTGCATCACTAGTTCCTGCATTCACCAGATTTGTCAACAACTTCAGAACTGTGGAGAATAGACAAAGGAGCTACGCACCTTCTGGGAAGTAGGAAAGTATGATAATTAATCTTAGCTGTCAGCTTGACTGGGTTAAGGAATACCTAGAAACCTGCTAAAGCACTGTTTTAGACGTTTGAATTCCAGGACATACAACAGTTGCTCCCTGAATTGAGTTAAACCATTGGCTTTCCCGGTTCTAAGGCCTTGGCCTTGGGCTCAGCCACACTACCTGCATCCTAGGTTCTCCAGCCCACAGATAGCCTATGATTAGACTTCTCAACCTCCATAATGGTGTGAGCCAATTCCACTAATAAATCTCCTCTCATTCATCCACCCCTTTCTAGTTATGTCTTTCCAGAGAACCCTGAATAATCCAGAAGGCAATATTGTATTGTCTGTTTTTGATGTTGCATAATTCTTTTCTTCCTCTTCTTCTTCTTCTTCTTCTTTTTTTTTTTTTCTTTTCTCTTTTAGAGAGAAGGACAGTGGAGACAGAGAGAATCAATTTGTATTGAGTTTTTCACATGGCTTTCGTTGTTCTGACACTTAGTTGTTTACGTGGGTACTGGGGTTTGAACCCGTGTACTTGTGCATGCTGGGCAAGCGCTGTAACTGCCAAGCCACCGCTCCAGCCCCTTATTTCTTCTTTTAAAGTCCAAAAGGCAAATGTAAGTAGCCGAAAATCCCACCTAGGAGACTAGATCAGATCACAGCGCCTGCATGTCCCAGGCTATTTAGCTGGGACACAGTGACAAAAAAGTTGAAAGAATGACTTCTTTAATTAGTGTCAAGGCTCATTAAATTGCAAGCAGCCTAAAAAATAGCTGGGATCTTCTTCAAGATGAAGGACCAGTGTTGCTGCCCCATGTTTTCAGGAGAATATGGAAATGAAGGGTCTTGGTGACAGAAGGTGGGATTGTTAGAGTGGTGATGGCAGCTAGAAAAGCAGTCCTCATGACCTCTGTGGAGCAGAGAAAACAGCTGGACAGCTGATACTTTGATCAGCCATGTCTTTGCCCTTCTGCACAGATGGGCACTTAAATTATATAATAAATCACAGGCATTCCAACGTACCCATCAAGCTCTGTCAGTCATGCTGCTTAAAACCTTTTGAATCACACGATCCTTGAATGTGTAAGCCACAATTGGACCAGTTTGTTTTTTAATATAATATTGCACCTATTGTGAAAAGAGGAATCTTTTGGACACAGAGAGGTAGTACCTATATGAAACTCCATGTTATGCCTCCCAATTCTTCCTCTGCTAAAGATTTCACTTGGTTTCTTAGGGAATAAGCCTCCTCCTTTATGAATCAAAACTGTTGCTATCTAGTCCCAGTGTCTCTTCTGGGGTAAAACTAAAATTGAGCTTTGTAAAATAAAAAGGTAGTAGTATTTTTATTTCTTTTGATTATAAAGGGTTTAACTTCATCAGTATTCCACTGGTCTTGTATCATTCATGATGACTCAATAGCAGCGTGTCTACAAATTATTCAAGCCCTTTCCATGACTCATGTCATGTATTATTGCAAAGTAAAATTTCCCCTCTCTCCTGGGAGAAAAAAGGACCTATTTTTCTTATGAAAAAAGGACAGACATTTGGAAACTTTTAAGAAAGAGATTTTGCTAATAATATAAATGGTTGTTAGCATTTTTAAAGTGAATTAAAAGCTTGTCACTAAGAGAGAACTAAGATCCTAGAAACCAAAGACTTCCATTTGGTGCAATATGAGTGCCAGTATAGTAGGGATTTTACTATGACTTCTCTAGAAATGCTGGAGTGGAGGTGCATGTAGCAGGTGAAGGGAGACCGGTCTATGTAGGTTTGGAATCCAGTTGACATGAATACACCTAAGGAGCCATATTAGTCCATTTCTTTGCTGTAACAAAATACCACAGACTGGATAATTTGTAAAGAAAAGAAATTCATTTCTCACTGTTCTGGAGGCTAGGAAGACAAAACCAAGACACCAGCAGTTTTAGAGCCTGGCAAGGACAGCTCTCTGCTTCCCAGAAGGTGGGTGTCTTCTTGCTGTATCCTCCAGTGGGGAGGATGACTATGTCCTCACACCACAGAAAGCAGGTGGGCAAATGAGCTGAATGTTTTGTGAAACCTGTTTTATAAGAGCCTTAAATCCTTTCAGGAGGGAGGAGCCCTCATAACCTAACAATTTTTAGTATTTTGGGAAATTAAACACATATTTACTTTTAGATCACTTATATGTATGTAACTGGAAAGATTTGTCCCACAAATTTGCATAGGAAATTTTTTCTTTGGTACTGGGAATTGCACCCAGGGATGCTTTAACGCTGAGCTACATTTTCAGTCCTTTTTATTCTTTATTTTTTATTTATTTATTTTTTTTTAAAGAGAGTGGGACAGTGAGAGAGACAGAGAAAGAGGGAAACAACTTTATTTAGTTTTTTTACATGGCTTTAGTTGCTCCAACACTTAGTTGTGTACATGGTGCTGGGATTTGAACCCAGGTCTTCGTGCTTGCCAGGCAAGCGCCGAAACCGCTGAGCCACCACTCCAGCCCCCTTTATTCTTTATTTTTGAGACGAAGTTTCACGAAGTTGTTGAGGGTCTTGCCAAGTTGCTGAGGCTGGTCTTGAACTTGTGATCCTCCTGTCTCAGCCCCTTAAGTGGGCTGGCATTACAGGAATTGCCTCTGTGCAAGGTGGGTACCTATATCTTATTTATTTATGAAACAAACCCAAAATTCAAAGTGCCCTATTATTAGAAAGTCCTAAATATCCCTCTTGAACTTCTTTCTTTTTCTTTCTTTCTTTCTTCTTTCTTTTTGTTAAAGAGAGAAGGACAGTGAGAAAAACAGATGGAGAGAATAAATTTTTATTGTTTTTTTCACATGGATTTTGTTGCTCTGACACTTAGTTATGTAAATGGGTGCTGGGGTTTGAACCTGTGTTCTTGCCCATGCCGGGAAAGCACCATAAATGCTGAGCCACCACTCCAGCCCCCCTCTTGAGCTTTTTCTACCCACCTAGTCAATTCTCCTTTCTTCTCTTTTCTCCAGTTTCCAAAAAATACTGGTATATACTTAGTACAGAACATAGAGTGATTGGCAGGAGCATTCCCAATCCCAGCGCTGGGTAAAAAGAGATCTAGAAGGATTAATCAACTCAGGATTGCTACTGCCTCTGGCTGGTGTGCCATGACTAGGTGTGTTAGAATTGAAGACTATGCTCAAAGTCCAACGATACTTGCTTACTCTGTATGTTGCCCTTGCTGGTCTGGATGCGTGTCAGCCCATCACTGGGGCTCTGAACTTGAACTTTGAAATTATAACTCTTAGTTTGCACCCAGATGTTCTGTTATCATTCACCACAGCAAAACTTTGCGTGCATCACAGCTCATCATGGCTGGCTTTGGTCAAACTGTTGAGACCACTCCACAAGTGTTGCCTGGGACTAGCACCTAAGACTATCCCTTTTTCCTCAAGTTCATTTCAGGGATCTCCTCTGCTACAGTTTCAGCTTCTGAGCCTTGGAGAGGGCTACCCTGCCCACCCTTCTGCATCTGCCTGTGGTGGAGTCTCAAGGAGTAACCTCATGGATCCCTTTGCCACAGAAGCTTGAACTCTCTTTGCAAACCAACCCATGTCCCTTTTTTTTCTTCTTTTTCTTTCTAATTCTGGGGATTGAACCCAGGGATGCTTCACAACTGTGCTATATCCCTAGTCCTTTTTATTATTTTTTTAAAAAATTTGAGTCAGTGTGTCACTAAGTTCCTGATACTGCTATGAAACTATCCTCCTGCCTCAATCTCTGGGATAATAGGCATGTGCTGCCATGCCCAGCAAGTCAGTCTAGCTCCTTCTAAGTTCTCTTTATGAAGTAATGAGGCAGACTGTAACTTTTAAAAAATTACTGTTGATGCGGGGTTTTTGAGATGAGGCTGGATTCTCTGCTCAAACTGGCGAATGGAGGCTGGGCCACTACAGATTCCAGCAGCCAAAATGGCCTGATTCTAATGTTTGCAGCCATTCCCAGTTAAAACTGGGAATTTGGGCTGGCAGCAGATGTCTGCAACTCTCCAGCTAAAAGATGGGTGTTGTAGCTCTTGGTATGGTGGAAATTCACCCTGGGAATTCGGCACCAATCTTCTGGGTTCTTGTCTCATGAATTTGAAGAATAAAATCCACGGACAACCACGGATGGAGGAGTAAAGGAGTAGGATTTATTTAGGAAGAAGAGCAGAGACTCCTAAAGGTGGAGGGGCACCTGGAAGCAGGACACCATCTAATGGAGGTTAGGCCAGAGGTTAATAGATTTGGGGTATGAATATAATTAACATTCATGCAAAGCAGGTACAGAGAAATGCATCCGCTCCATAGGTTAAAATCTATGTAAAGCAGGCATTGAAACTGGTCAAGAGCACCATTGTTTAAAACAAAAGGTGGCAAATACTTCCTAGTATCCACCTGTGACCACCCCCATCTCCTTGTTGGGACCAGTGTGAGTCTCAAGGTCTTTTTGCATTTGAAGGCCCTGAGCGTGCCTGTGACCACCCCCATCTTATTTGGGACAAAGGTGAGCCTCAAGGTCTTTTTGCATTTGAAGGCCCTGAGCATGCCCTGTCAATCACTCTCTACCTTTACCAGCTAGCTCTTGGATGGGGGCCCTCTCTCCTAACTACCTAGCCATTTCACTGACTCTCCTAATCTGTCTCACTATTACAAGGTCTGGAGTGGTGACTCAGCGGTAGAGCACTTGCCCGGCATGTGTGGGAAACTAGGTTTGAACCCCAGAAACACATACACTACTGAGTGTTGGGAAAAAAAATGAAAAGATAAATAAAATTGATTTTAAAAAGTTAGTATTACATCCTTTTAAAAAACCATGTATACAGCTGGAGGTATATCTCAGTGGTTGAGTGCTTGTCTAGCATACCTGAGGCCTGTGTTCGATCCCTAGGAACACACCACACACACACACACACACACACACACACACACACACAAATCAAACAAGAAAAGAAACTAATAAAATCATGTGTACTTATTTATATATATATAACTAGGAATTTCCTTTCAAATTATTCTCCAAACTGAAAACTTTCTTTGCATGTAATTTGCATTCTATGCAATTAGACATAAGAGTGAGTGATGTAATTTCTAAGTATTTCCCTGCCCCTACCAAGCAGCATCTAATTGCTGCTCAATCACTCATAATAGATACCCTGAGTATACAAATATCATACCAGTAAATGGCGTATCCTTTACTTGCTAAAGCTAAAGATGTGCCTGATTTCTCTTATCTCAACATTCCAATCCAAGTTCTATTGACCAAATAAGATAGACTTCCAAAAAGTATCTTATATGTCCTCAAATATTTCAATGTATCAGTATCATAATCTATCCCTCAGTATATTTCAGTACTTCCATATATGCTTCCTGAATGCACCTCAGTTGTTTTCTTTTTCTTCTTTTTTTTTTTTTTCAGGGCTGAGGATCCAACTCTGGGCCTTGGGCACTCTGCCACTTAGCTAAATCCCCAAAAACCCCACCCCGTTTTTTTTTTAAGAAAGAGGGGACAGTGAGAGAGCCAGTGAGAATCAATTTTTATTTAGTTTTCCACATGGCTTTCATTGCTCTGAGTCTTCCTTGCGTACGTGGTGCTGGGGTTCAAACTTGCGCGGTAAGGGTAACCCCTCAGCCACTGCTCCAGCCCACCTCAGTTGTTTTCATCTCAATAGCCATGCCCTAGTTCCAGCTGCATTCTGTCTCACCTGGAGGAGCGGATTGGCTTCCTCTCTAGTTTCCCCGCTGCTGTGCTGGCCAAACTCTAATAGATTTCCTTATCATAGTGAGAGAAGAAAATATAAATCAGATTATATTACCCTCCACTTGAACCCCATCAAGGGCTTTTCCTGGTTTTCATTTCTCAAAAACTAAAAGCCCAATTCTGTTTCTCTCTAGTTCTTCATACAGTCACTCATTCTCCCTCTTCAGAGTACACATCTCATATTGTCTTAGAGAGGTCTTTCCTGACTTCATTTCTAAGTTGTCACCTGGTGTTTTTATCGTCTGCTTTATTTGCTTCATGGAATTGTCCTTTAGATGGGGTTTCAAGGAAGAGTAAAAGGATTCATTGCAGGGCACAGTGGCGCACATCTATAATCCCAGTGGCTCAGGAGACTGAGGCTGGAGGATCCTAAGTTCAAAGCCAGCCTCAGCAATGTAGTGAGGCCCTAAGTAACTTAGGGAGGCCTGTCTCAAAATAAAAAATAAAAAGAGTTAGGGATGTGGCTATGTGGTTAAGCAGTGCTAGGTTCATTCCTGGTACTTAAAAAAAAAAAAAGATGATTGTTGACATTCCACAATATATATGTGGTCATTGTAGCCATATTTTTTTTATTGTTATTGAAACAAAAATCATCACCATGTACTGTATGGTTTTTAAATATTTTATAATGCTAAATCATAAACATTTCTTATCTCATTAGATATTTGTCTGGAACATGATTTTTTTTAGAGAATCAATTTTATTTATTCATCTGGTTTTTGTTTCTCTGACATTCCATTGTGTTTGTGGTGCTGGGGTTTAAACCTGGGTCCTTGCACATGCCAAGAAGGTGCGCCAACCGCTGAGCCACTGCTCTAGCCTGAACATGATTTTTTAAAATACTTCATTGTATTGCAGTATTATAATTTAGGTAACCAGAACTCTATTGTTAGAAATGTAGGTTTCTCTTTGTCTCTTACAACAGAATTGGAGAAGACTTAGGTAATTATTACAGCCCTCAGAAGAAATGAAGGTAGGCTTTTGAAATTAAGATTATGGTCTAAAAAGAGAAATGTTGGATCAATGAAAAGGTAAACAAGAATGTATTCACAAAATCAGAGATAACTAGATTTGGGTTGCCCTTGAAACTCAAAAGAACTAAATTATGACTAAATAAAGGAAACACAATGTGGTAAACATCACAACATTCATTGCAATGCATTTTTTCACATAAATAACATGGTGAAAAGTGTTAGAAAAGCCATTTTGGAAGTAAAGCCAGTGGTTGGTTTTTTGAGATGTTGAATTTGAAGTATCTGTGAAACATCCAAAGGGGGCTATGCGTAAGCAGTTGTATTTAGTGGTGTATAGTTTAGGAGGAAGTTCTGATCTAGAAAAAAAGACTGAATGGTACTTGAGATCAACGGAACCAGAAGCAGAAGCAGGGAAAGTTCACAGAACAAGAAGACAAATGGAGGAAATGATAAAGAACAGAAACGTGTAGGATGGGTTAAGGAAGATGGGCACTGAAAGGTAAAGAAGAAGGCCACAGAGCTAGGAGCAAAAGCAGGATAGTGATTCTCCAGTATTGATTAGTCTAAGCCTATTTATCAGGCTTATAACACTGATTACTTTACTTCTTATTTATGTTTCCCCAAACTGTGCTCACATAGAGTATAACTTTTCCATACAGAGCATCTCCTGCTTCAATAAAAGATATACATGCTATTGCATTCCCCAGGAGGACTAGGTAATAAGTTCTTTGAGCTCATTGAATGAGTAGGTGGGGATCTCTGGGGTGTGATTGGAAGCATGTAGGGAGAGCTGCTTCTGTGTCCTAAATAGTTCTCCGACTGACCTGTAGCAATGCCTGGCATAGCAGGCACTCAGGAAACCCTTGTGAGTAAATGGATCCATGAATATTGAATGACTAAGTATCTTATTAAAATGCAAATATTCAGAAAGGATGACAAATAAATCGTTGACCCCTATTTAACAACTGGGTAGGCTGGGGATTTGTTATTAAATCTCTTTCCATTGATGCTGTGCAACTGACTCACAGGGCCAGTTCTTGTGGTAGGTTTATAGGCCTGGAGTGGAGGCTACCTGGGAAGGACATATCTCGCCCATTAGCAGAGTTTATAAATAAATATCTGTACGAACTCTCTGTATTTGTTTGCTAGGCTTCCATAACAAATGACCACAACTTGTGTGGCGTAGAATAACAAAGTTATTGTTTTACAGTTGTGGAGGCTGAAGTGTGAATGTCAGCAAGCTTGGGAGGGACCCTTGTTTGCCTCTTCCTAGCTTCTGGTTGCTGGGACTCAATGCCTTCTTCGTTCTTTGTCTTGCAGATGCCAGACAAGGCATTCCAGTCCCCACCCTCATCCTCACGCGGGTGTCCTTTCCTCTGTGTCTGTGTATCTGTTTACTCTGCTTGTAAGGATATTCCCGAATTCACTGTGACTCCATTTTAATTAACAATTACGATCTGCAAATACCCTATTTTCAAGAAATATTGTGTTCTGGGGCTGGAGCGGTGGCTCAGCGGTTTCGGCACTTGCCTGGCAAGCATGAGCACCTGGGTTCAAACCCCAGCACCACGTACACAACTGAGTGTTGGAGCAACTAAGGCCATGTGAAAATCTAAATAAAGTTATTAAAAAAAAAAAAGAAATATTGTGTTCTGAAATTCTGGGTATCCCAAATTCCCAGTTATAACTGGGAATGGCTGCAAACACTAGAAGCGGGCTATTTTGGCTGCTGGAATCTGGAGTCAGCCCAGCCTCCATTCGCCAGTTTGAGCAGAGAATCCAGCCTCATCTCAAAAACCCCACATCAATATGAAGGCTGTTTTTCTCCTGTGTCTCATAAGCTGGCTCCAAGGCAGTTCCGCTTATACTTAACACAGGACTGGGTCTTCCTTAAGAAATGATCGTCCTTCCCCTTGGAATTACAAACAGTCATAGGTCCTTCTATTTTGGACCTCAGCTCTCAAAGCTATAAAATAACAGTGTGGGATTAGGTGAACTCTTAAATTATCATGTACATTTAAAATTCTGAGTTAATGATTATCTGCTTTGATACAGAGACTAAGGCAACAATGTTAGAAATAAATACCCCAGATTAGTCCCTTGGAGACAATCAGAGTTATTTGCGTGATTTCGTAACTACCTAAAATCAGTTTGAGGGTCAATAATTTTATACTAATCAGTGTACAGAACTGTTGTCAAAATAAATTTGGTTTAGGTATACAGAACAGCACTTCCAGAAAAGTCCACCAGCTACCTCAGTATTGGCTTTTGGAGAGGAAGAGAAGAGAAAGGAGGGGAAGAGGAAGAGGGAGGGAGACTTTTGCTTCATAGTTCAGCAACAGATGTTTGGGGCAGCCAGAAGTATAGCCCAGCATCCTAAACATCCTTCCGGAAACAGGCTATTAAATAACAATTGCTAAACCTGCCAGTAAATAACAATTGCTAAACCTGCCAGGGCAGCTCCTGGTTGTGTTAGGCTTAACAGCTATTCAAATGTAAAGGCCTGCTTTCCAAGAAAGTTGCAGTAGCAGAAAGAATACAAAATTAGGAATGTAAATGCACATTTAGGCAGAAGTGAATTCAGTTTGAAGTGAGTGTTTATTTTTGAATACTCACAGCTTCTAATCAGCACCCAACACCAGGAGAATACCATAGTGGAGATTTGGAGAGACCACAGTCATAACCAATCACATACGAAGTATCTTACTCTTGCAAACTTTACAATTTATATGGCCGTGTGAACATGCTGCTAACCCTCACCCAGGGTTACTGGACTCTTCCTGTGAAAGTGAAGGTCCCAGAGCCTGAGCTTTATTAGTTTCACATTATATACCCCATTATAAATAAATCTGGAACATTCTATAGATAGTGCAATTGAAAGTTCATTAACATTTATTTATTTATTTATTTATTTATTGGTACTAGGATGCTCTACCACTGAACAACACCCTCAGGGCCTTCCTAAGTTGCTGAGCCTGGTATTGAACTTGCAATTCTCCTGCCTTAGATTCCTAAGCTGCTAGAATTTCAGGTGTTGGTCACCACCTGAGGTCATTCATTTATATTTTAAAGGAAAGTAAAGCTATTTTTTAAAATGAGGTAGACCTCTGTAAACAATCATGAAAATTCCAGAAAATTTTGTTCAATGAAAAACAAGACATAGGATAATATAGGTAGTATGAACTAATTTACGTAAAAACAAAATAAGCCAACATCAAAGCAATGTATATGTGCGTGTATATATGCACACAGAAACATTTGACAGATATAAAATTCTCAACAGTGTTACCATTGGAGAGTGTATGAAGTGGTGGAATATTATTTGAATTTTGCACAGCAAATAAAATATTCATGTGTTACATGTAGACCTCCTCATTAGTAGTAACTGCTTATCCCTCCACAATCTTACACCTTCATTGGCCATCTTTCCAATTGAGACAGTTTTAGAAGAGATAGTAAAATGGCTAGGTAGTCAGGACAGGACAAAGGACCCCCTCTAAGAGCTAGCAGGTAGTGATTGACAGGGCATATTCAGGGCCTTCATATGTAAGTTACCATGAGGCTCACCTGTGGGAGCAACTCCTTTGTCCCTGAGGCTGGAAAACTAAGAAATGGGGGTGGACACAGATGGGAACTTGGAAAGAATTGCTACCTGTTTTGCATAGATTTTAACCAAAGACTTTGGTACTAAGTTTCAATGCCTGCTTGGCCTAGATTTTAACCAATCATGTAGATATATTTCTCAATGCCTGCTTTGCATGAATGTTAATTATGTTCATACCCAAAATCTATATAACCTCTGGCCTGACCTCCATTAGAGGGTGTCCTGCTTCCAGGTGCCCCTCCGCCTTTCGGAGTCTCTGCTCTTCTTCCTAAATAAATCCTACTGCTTTTACTCCTTCTGTGGTTGTCTGTGGATTTTATTCTTCAAATTCGTGAGACAAGAACCCAGAAGATTGGCGCCAAATTCCCAGGATGAATTTCTACCACACCAAGAGCTGCAACACCCAGCTTTCAGCTGGAGAGTTGCCCCTGCAGCCAGCCCAAATTCCCAGTTTTAACTGGGAATGGCTGCAAACACTAGAAGCAGGCTATTTTGGCTGCTGGAATCTGTAGTGGCCCAGACTCCATTTGCCAGTGGAGCAGAGAATCCAGCCTCAACTCAGAAACCCCACATCACAATTCAATTCTCTGAGAGCATAATTCCAGATATTTTTTTCTTAAGAGAGAGAGGGAGGGACTGGAGTGGTGGCTCAGCAGTTATGGCTCTTGTCTGGCAGGCACAAGGACCCAGGTTTGAACTTCAGCACCACGTAAACAATGAAGTGAAAAACTACATAAAAGTCACATGAAAAACTAAATAAAACTGATTCTCTC
The DNA here is from genome assembly GCA_004027875.1 of Aplodontia rufa. NCBI lineage: Eukaryota > Metazoa > Chordata > Mammalia > Rodentia > Aplodontiidae > Aplodontia > Aplodontia rufa. The sequence goes on along the minus strand of PVKS010004217.1, from coordinate 54,121 downwards.
TTTCTCTCTCTTAAGAGAGAGGTGAGGGGGCTGGAGTGGTGGCTTGGCGGTTTTGGCGCTTGCCTGGCAAGCACGAGGACCCGGGTTCAAACCCCAGCACCACGTACACAACTAAGTGTTGGAGCAACTAAGGCCATGTGAAAAACTGAATAAAGTTGTTTCTCTCTCTGTCTCTCACTGTCCCGCTCTCTTAAAAAAAAAAAAAAAGAAAGAAAAGTTGCCCATGACTTTAAAAAAAGAGAGAGAGAGAGCAAGAGAGAGGTGGGGGGGAGTGAGAGAGAATTAATTTTTATTTAGTTTTTCATATAATTTTCGTTGTCGTAACTGCTGAGCCACCACTTTTGACCCACCAGGAGCAATCAAACCTCCTATGACTTCAGTGTCCCTCATTCCCTTCGTGTCCCCACCTCCATCCTTACTCAGCTTAAATTGCGTCTATTATAATCATCTTACATACACCTGTACTGCCCTGCTACCTCTCACTTGCTCTCATTTGGCACAATCCAGCCCTGCTTGAATCCAGTTCTCTTCCTACTCTGCTCCTTGCAGCTGCACAGCTGAATGTGGCTGCCTGGAGGAAAACCATACAACTCATGCTGGCTGGTCTCATTTTAAATTCCTCACCTAACCTGGGGGCCTTTTAGTGCTGCCCCAGAATCCTACTACTTTGATTCTCCCACACTCCTAGATGGCTGTTTCATACTTTTCCTCTCCCCTCAAACCTCCACAACTCTATTATCCTTGCTTTCAGCTTATGTATGACTAAGCTTTCTGTTTCATTGAGAAAGTAGAAACAATCAGAAGGAAAAAAAAAAAACAAACTCCTTAAACCTCTGCTCCAGCTCCCATCCCTGTACCTGTCTACTTGAGCTCCTACCCTCTCTCCTGTTGGTTCACCAGGATAAACAGCCAGGCTTTCCATGTCAGTCCTGAGTCCTCCTCTAGTCTACTTAACAACCCTCAGGGCAGATGTAGCCACAGGCACAGCAGGTACATTCCTAGGAACCACTGCATGTTTAGATGGCCCTTTAAAATCAGAAGAAAACATCAATAAAAAATGGAAAGCAAGAATAAAAAGAAAGCTATAAAATATGAATATGATTGGCTGGGTGTGGTGGTGCATGCCTGTAATCCCAGTTTTTTGGGAGGCTGAGGCAGGAGGATTGCAAGTTCAAAGCCAACCTCAGCAATTTAGCGAGGCCCTGAGCAACTTTGTGAGAACTACTCAAAGTAAAAAAGGGCTTGGGATGTGGCTCAGTGGTTAAGTGCCACTGGGTTCAATCACAGGAACAACAACAAAAAGATATATATACACAGACACACATACATATATATGTGTGTATATATATGTATGTATATATGCATATATACATAATACATATATATGAATATGATCTAAGAAAACACTTTAATATGTATTTGATTTTTTTTTTTTTTAGGAAGGGGCCTGTGGTTACAAAGTGCCCAGGGTTCAGGCAAGTCATAATGCAGTCCTGACATCACTCCTGCCTTCTCTTTCAGCGTCACTTTCCTCTTGTCCTTTAGGTCACTCACAACCAACAGGAGTACTGCAGTTTTCCACACCTAACCGAAATTCTGTCTTGACTTGCCTTCTCTTCCAAGCACCCACTCCTAATCCCTTTTCTTCCTGCTTTATTTAATAGCCAAACTTCTTCTTTCCTTCCTGAGAGAATTAACTTTATCTATTTATTCCATCTAGTTTGTTTTCCTGACACTTGGTTGTATGTGTGGTGCTGGGCTTTGAACCTGTGTCCTCGTGCATGCCAGGCAAGGGTTCTACTCTGAACTACAGCTCCAGCCCCAGTAGCCAAACTTCTGAAGAGATCTGCCTATGCATATTGTCATCAATTCTTCTCCTCCCATTTTCCCTTGACCTTGGGTTTTCATGCCTGCCACGGCATTGAGACTACTTTAGTAAGTTCCCTGTGACCTGACTCTGAGGCCAGGTCTTAGTCCTCTTCCTTCACTTTGCAGCAGTATTGTAAATGTTCAATCATTTCTTGACTGAAACCACTTTTCACTTGGCTTCTATGTAAGGAAGACCACGAAATTAGTCATTGGAATAAAGAAATATTTGAGAGTGAAAGATGGGCACTTCTCCTAATTACACTGAGACATCAGTGAGGTGTCATCTTGGGCTATCTCAGGCAAACTGGCCCAAATCATAGCTTCTCTTCTAGGATGGTGTGGTTAGGGGCATTGGTGCCCCTAACTACTGTCACTTCTCACCTAAGTCACTCCTGTCTTCCATCCTGGTGTTTCTCCTGTCTCACTGCATTTTCCTTCTCAGTCTCCCCTGCCGGACCCTCTCTTCTCCACATCCTCTAAACACTGGCCTATACAGGGTTCAGTCCTTGCACCTCTTCTTGTTCTTGTTCTACCTCTTTCCCCCCACCATTGGCCAAATTGTCTCTGGCATCATTAAAAACATTCTTAATCGTCACATAATATTTGTACATATTTATGGGTGTTTTAGTCAGCTTTTCTGTTGGGGGGAACAAAGGACCTGACAAGAACAGTGTGAGAAGGAAAAGTTTATTTTGACTCATGGTTTCAGAGGTTCAGTTCATGGTCAGCTGACTCTGTAGCTCTGGGCCCAAGGTGAGGAGGAAGGGTCACTGCGGAAGGGTGTGGCAAAGGAAAGCAATTCAGGAAAGGGCAACCAGGAAACAGAGAGAGCATGCATTGGGTATTTTACATTTAAAATGCTCTGATTTTGTTGATCATCTTTTCATGTGCTGTTTTTGCCTTCCACATATCTTCTTCAATGACTTATGTGTTCAATTTTCCCCATTTATAAAAATTAAATTTTTAAAATTTAAAATAAGTAACACGCTCTGATTTTCTCTTTTAAACCTCTTCATAAAGTCTTTCGCAACTCAGGTAGCAGTAACTCTATCCTTTTAGTTGCTCAGGCTCTGGAGTCTTAGGGATTTTTTGTTTGTTTAAACTCTTCTCATGGGGCTGTAGCTGTAGCTCAGAGGCAGAGTGCTTGCCTGGCAAGTCCAAAGACCTAGGTTCAAATCCCATCATCACATACACAACTGCGTGTCGGAAAAACAAAAAACAGATGAAAAAATAAATAAAATCAATTCTCTTTCTCTCTCTCTCTCCCACACTCTCTTTAAAAAAACAAAGCAAGCAAAAAACAAATCAAATTCTTTCACAAGTATCAGCAAATACTGTTAGGTCTACCATCAAGATTATATATACATATATATGTATATATGTATATCACTTCTTACTTCTTGCTTTGGAACCCCTAACTACTGTCACTTCTCACCTAAATCACTCCTGTCTTCCTACTTATCCTGTTCTTATTTTTTAATACGGCAAAGATCCTGATAAAATCTAAAAATTCATGCCACATCTCTGCTGAGAAGCCTCCTATCTCACTGAGAATACAGGCCAAGCCTTTACAGAGTCCTCAAGGCCCGATGCTCCTGGTCCAAGCCGTCCACCTCTGACCAGCTCCCACTGCTTTCCCATCCCCCTCCTGTCTGAGCAAGTGCTCTCTCCCTGCCTGCCCAGTCTTGCTCCACGCTACACACAGCTGTCTCTTCACCTCTTTCAGATCATTGATTTAGGTTACCCTCTCAGGAAAGCCTTTTTCTTTTCTTTTTTTTCTTTTTTTTTTTTTTTAAGAAAGAGGGACAGTGAGAGAGACAGAGAAAGACAGAAACAACTTTTTATTTAGTTTTACACATGTCCTTAGTTGCTCCAACACTTAGTTGTGTACGTGGTGCTGGGGTTTGAACCCGGGTCCTCGTGCTTGCCAGGCAAGCGCCGAAACCGCTGAGCCACCGCTCCAGCCCAGGAAAGCCTTTTTCAGCAAATGATAAGCCCCACCACATTGCCCTTCCCTGTGGCACTGACAACCACCCAACCACATGTTTTTATGTCTGTGGCATTCGATAGTTTTGTTTGCTTCTGTAACTGTAACTGCAGGGCCTAGACCAGTGCCTGGTATGTAGCGGATACTCAGGAATTAGTAGTCAAATTGATTTATACACTTTTTAAAAAGTCAAATAACATTTACTAATCTTTAATTGCTCAAAAGTTTTACTTTTATTAAGTTTTATTAATTATTAATTCATATGCTGTTTAAGGAAAGTCTCCAAAAACAGAGTTGCTGATTCTTCTTAGCCTGGACTAGAACTTTTATGGATAGTTAGTAAAAATGTAAACTTTGTGTATTTTTTGGAAGCTTATGTACTAAAAGACACTGCAGGCAGATTTACACATCTAGGGTCAAGGGTGAAGTCTGAAGCCACAGCACAGAGGCCAGGACATAATGTTCCAAGAAGGTCACATAACAGAGCCCAACTCTTGTAGACTCTGGTCACACTGCAGAATTCTGCATGACATGGTGGCTACAGAGCTCTGGCAGGCAGACCCATCTCTCCTAAATAGCCCTGAGGCTTGAAGTAGGGAAAGTGGGAAACCAGGTCCTCTATTCTTCAAGGAAGATTGGAAACAGAGGAAAGTTATAAATGATCTGGTGAAGAAGCAATGCTGCCAGCTCTGCCTCAGCTTCATTCTTCTTTCCCTAGGATACTTTGATTCTCCTCTTGAAATTCACTAATCGGCATAGTGTATCATGAAACCCCTTCTGTTGTCATCTATAATACTCCTGTGTAGACATGTACCTATCTTTTATTCTGTCCACTTAAGAACAGTTTAATTTGCCAAGTTAATCAGGAAAATACAATCATAAAACTGAAGAGGCATTAATAATTCTAGTGGGTGTTTTCCAGTGTTCTTGAACATTAGCCTCTGAGGAATCTCTTCAACATGCCTACACAGACAGATACTAATATTATAAACCCCTGCACACCTTTGCAACCCTGGAACTGAACATTACTCACTTAGCCTTTCCAGGGAAACCTCTAGGGAATATCACCTTTTCTTTTTTTTTCTTTTTTTTTTTTTTAAAGAGAGAGGGGCAGTGAGGGAGAGAGAAAGAGAGAATCAATTTTATTTAGTTTTTCACGTGGACTTCGTTGCTCCAAGACTTCATTGTGTACGTGATGCTGGGGTTTGAACTTGCGTACTCGCGCATGCCAGGCAAGCGCCGTAACCGCTGAGCCACTGCTCCAGCCCAGAATATCACTTTTTATTTGCAAAGAGACAGGAGTTGCCAGTTACTGTCTTCCCCACTGCAGAGATATCCAGAATCATCTCAAACCTGGTTCCTTTACCTGCTTTGAAAGAAGTTCAATTCAGCGACTCCTTCAGAATAATTATGAATCATAGGATTTAAAAAGAAGGAAGGAACTTAATTTTACATAGAATTGTTATGTAATTTACTTAAGGCTATAATGCTTAAGATTGTTCTTTTCTTACTCAAAATATAAATAACAAAAACACATTAGTTTTAAAAAAACATATATATCTTCATTTTGTAATGATATTTCCTCTGTTTATTGCAGTAGTTAGGTAGGATGAAAAAGGGGCATGCTTATGCAGTTATAATGAAAGGGTATACATTTTAGTCATTAATCACCAAATTTATAAGGAAGGTAGAAGTGGAAAATGAAGCACACATGTTATTTAAGAAAACATAACTAGAAGAAATGGGAATTGTTTTGAATTATGATGCCCCTTGTTACTTAATTCACGCACGTGCACACACATAGAACATATAAAATATATTAATAATATTTATATGTATATATACAACTAATATATTTTCTTCTCACTTTCAGTTTTAGTAGCACTAGTTTATAATTATGAATTTGTACCATCTTTTTTGAGATGTGGGATATACTAGGGAACGAACCTCCTCACATGTGCTAGGAAAGGGCTCTACCACTTAGCTGAATGATCAGATCTTTTTATTGTATTTTTTTTTCTTTTTATGGCATTTTAAGACAGGGTCTCAGGGTTGTAGCAGTGGCTCAGTGGTTCCAGTGCTTGCCTAGCATGCTCGAGTATGCAGGTTCAAACCCCCATCACCACGTACACAACAAAGTGTCGGAACAAGGAAGGCCACATGAAAAAGTAAATAAAAATTAATTCTCTCTGTCTTTCTCACACACTGTCCCTCTCTCTTAAAAAAAAAAAAAAAAAAAGATAAGGTCTCACCCATCTTACAATCTTCCTGCTGCCTCAGCCTCCTGAGTAGGTGGGGTTACAAGTGTGCATCACCACATCCACTTAATAGCATCTTTTTATTTAGGAAAAATGATTTCCTAATCAAATGTGAAGATACAGAAAAAGAACATTTTTATTCCTCAGTTTTCTTACCCATCTTGCATATAAACTCATAAATATTTGGATAAATCATCATAGAATTTATAAATTTTCTTATTGTACAGATTAAGATATAGAAATAATGTTTAGATATACAATACATAGCGAAATTATTACTACAGTCAAGCAAAGTAACATAATCATCATCTCACTTAATAACTTCTTTGTGTATATGGTTAAAGTACCTAAAATATACTTGCTTTGCAAATTTCCAATAATACAATATTATTAACTAAAATTATTAACCTCATGGTGTACATTAGATCTCTAGACTTACCTATCCTACGTAACTTTGTACCCTTTGAGACCTGCATCTCTCCGTTTTCCCTGTAAATGCTAATAAATATAACATAACAACATAAATCTAACAAATCCAGTAAAATAAATTAGTAAAAACAAATTGTGTAAACTCATAGTAAAATAAATTTTGTAATATGGCAAGAGAAGTCAGTGATAGTTTTTGTTACTGCATTGGTACTTTCTTCACTAATTTAGTGTCAGAGTACATATAACTTGGTAGCTTTAACACCATGGGAACTAATTTTACTGATTGAGCAAAGCAAAATAAAATGCACAAATATTTAAGAAAATGGTTTCTTGGTATCTAAGTCAGAAAATTTTATTCTGTGAATGATTCCAAGAATCAATCTGGATATTTCTTTTATTACATTTCAAGGAATATTTCTCCTAATTGAAAATTTTAGGACCTATAACAAAACATATATTTGAAATACCACGCAGTTCACCAAGGAGTTTCACATGGAGTACCTTGTCTGATTCACTAAAAGCTTACTTAATGGTCAGCAGGGCAGTAGAAGTGTACCTATCTCAAAAAGGAGTCACCCAAAGAGAAAAGAAGCAATGGTGGACCATGGAGCTATTGAACAAGGAAGTCAGGATTTGAATCCAAAACATCTGGGTCCAAATATTTCCAGCATGTTTTGTTACCTCTCCTACTTTAAACTAATATAAGTCCAGTGGAGGTAATTAGTGAGGTAAGTCAAGCAAGAACAGTTTGAGGGGGGGCTGGAGCGGTGGCTGGTGAGCGCAAGGACCCGAGTTCAATCCCCAGCACCAGGTACACAACTAAGTGTTGGAGCAACTAAGGCCATGTGAAAAACTAAATAAAGTTGATTCTCTCTTTCTCTCTCTCACTGTCCCTCTCTCTTAAAAAAAAAAAAAAAAAAGTTTGAGAATCCAAATTACTCAGATACTTGACTGCATACATTTGATTGCTTTGCAAATTGAGACCTGACCTGAGTGTCACTGAGGAAAAAGAATTCAAAACTATATTTCTCATTCTAAAATGAGAATTTCGGAGCATGAAAGTGGTGCACATCTGTACCCTTAGCTACTTTGGAGGCCAAAGGAGGATCTCAAGTTGGAAGCCAGCCTGGGCAACTTGATGAGACCATGTCTCAAAATATATTAATTAATTACTAGTGATTTAGAGTACTTTCTCATGTATTCATTGCTTTAAATCACTAGCAATCAGAAAAATGCAAATGAAAACTACATTAAGACTTCACCTCACTCCAGTCAGATTAGCAAAAATGAAGAATATAAACAATAACAGATGCTGGAAGGGTTGCGGGGAGATAGGCACACTAGCACACTGTTGGTGGAACTGCAGACTGGTACAGCTGCTCTGGAAAGCAGTGTGGAGAATCCTCAAAAAATTAGGGATGGACCCACCATACAATCCAGCAATCCCTCTTCTGGGTATTTTCCCAGAGGGGTTAGAATCAGCATATTATAGCGACACAGCAACATCTATGTACATAGCAGTTCAATTTACAATAGCTAAATTATGGAACCAACCCAGATGTCCCTCACTGGATGAATGGATCCAAAAACTGTGGTATACACACACACACCCCATGGAGTTCTACTCAGCAATTAGAAGTAACGAAATTGTAGCCTTTGAAGGTAAATGGATGGCAACGGAAGAAATCATGCTGAGCAAAGTTAGCCAAACTTAGAGAGTCAAAGGTTGAATGTTTTCACTCATCTGAGGAGAGATTGGAGCTAAACCCAGGCCTGTGTGAAAGGTAGTTAATCTCATGTATTAGACCCAGCAAAGGCAAAGTAACACATAATCTAGGTCAATCATAGATATGTGGGAATGTGGGGATAGGGCAGGTGGGAGAGGAAAGAGGGAGGGAGAATAAGGAGGGATCTAGGGAGTAATTCCAGTGTAAGTGTATATGCATGTCATATTGTAACTTTAAATGCATTTATGAGGGCTGGAGCGGTGGCTCGGTGGTTATGGCACTTGCCCGGCATGCACAAGTACACGGGTTCAAACCCCAGCAACCCATGTACACAACTAAGTGTCAGAGCAACGAAAGCCATGTGAAAAACTCAATAAAAATTGATTCTCTCGGTCTCTCTCTTTCTCACTGTCCTTCTCTCTTAAAAAAAAAAACTTTAAAAAAATAAATGCATTTATGATTGTACAATTTACTCAATTCCTTAATAAAAAATATTTAAAAAACACAAATCTCTCCTCAGAAAAAAAAATATATATTAATTAAGGTACATGCGTGTAGCTCAGTGGTAGGGTGCTTGCCTAGCATGTGTGATGCCCAGGGTCTAATCCCCAGTACTGGAAAAACAAAACAAAACAAAGCAAAAAACCCAGAATTTTATTTCTCAAATCTGTAATCTAAGAAGCGTTTCTTGAGCCAAAAGCTCCTGAGATATTTTTATTTGACAATATAATCTTTCCATGGAAATATAGGCTTAATTCTTTTTTTTTTTTTTAAAGATAGAGCGACAGTGAGAGAGACAGAGAAAGAGAGAAACAACTTTATTTAGTTTTTCACATGGCCTTAGTTGCTCCAACACTTCCAACACTTAGTTGTGTACGTGGTGCTGGGGTTTGAACTCGGGTCCTCGTGCGCGCCGAAACCGCTGAGCTACTGCTCCAGCCCCGGCTTAATTCTTTATAGCTTGCTATACTTCACTTTACTTTCCTCAGGATGAAAGAATCTAAATTTCTAGATTCTACTCCATAGTGATGTATAACACCTTATACTTCAATGTTAACAATAATACTGTACCTTCTATCTCCCAGGCTTCCTCTGTAATTAATTACTTTCCTTGAGAATGACTATTTATTTAGACATTATTATATTTAATTAAATATAGATAACAAATATCTAAATAAATAAACATATAAGATAGTCACAGTGTTGGCATATTAAATGCTAAGTGAACCCTTCCAGAGTTGTATATCACATATCATAGGATATCAGTTTGTTAATGTGATTTCATTTTTCAGGGAAGGGGTCTATGGGTATATATACTATATATTTGTGTTCTGGAGTTGCTGTCAAATATATTTCAATTACTTTTTGAATTTTATATGGATAGTCACAAAGTTCCTCATTTACTAAGGAGTTAATCTGACATGGAAAATTCATCCATGCAAAATCCTTACTTTAATTGATTGGTTGCAACAGGCCTTCATAGTCCCAGATGGTATAGAAAGCATATTTGCCCATTCATAAGCTTCTGGCAATAGGAAATTCTGCAACAAGTACGACTGGAAATGTTCAACAAAACAGAGCTGCTCTCCACATCTGGGAGGCCATTGCCTGGCCCAGAGCTTGACAGGTAATGAATGTTGGAAAACTGTTGAATAAATGCATGAATGAATATTCCACTAGCTGATTTGGAAGCCTTATTGCTATGGTGCTCTGTTAATTATCTCTACTTCTCAATAACTTACGTCATCAATGGGAAAGGTTTGGAGCTCCCCTTCCCTAATAAATGTCAGAAGCATGTAAGTAAATTATAATTTAGTCAAAAAGCATTAATACAAACGGAGAGAGAGAAAGCAAAGGGCAAGGAACGATTAACAAAGTGACTGAAGCTGATAAAAATTCATCAAAAAGAGACAGAGGAAGCTGCAACAGTGATGAACTAGAACCAGAAGCCCTTGAGCCTGTGGATATTCAGGCGGTTGCTCAGTTCAATTTAGAAAAATTCAATAGACTCAGTAGTGTCTGAGGCACTGGGGCAGAGTGTTAGGGTGTCTTTCTGAAAACTAGGAAATAGAACATGTTTAAATTTAATTAGCATTTCAACTGTGTTTTCAAATAATACGCTATGTTTTCTTGAACATTCAGATAACTTTTCAGGTGAAATGCTTCTAAATTTTAAGGTAATGGGATCATGTGAAAAGTAATAAATACAGTGTTTTCCTGCTTTCAGATTTTTTTTTTTTACATTCTGCAATGTTCATCAAATGGACCTGTTGCTTTAATATAATGAGCATATTATTTCAAAATGTAGCAAATGATCTATTTAAAAATAAATATGTTTCCTAACTTTTCTTTTCTTTTTTTTTTTTTTTAAGAGAGAAACAACTTTATTGAGTTTTTCACATGGCCTTTGTTGCTCCAACACTTAGTTGTGTAAGTGGTGCTGGGGTTTGAACCTGGGTCCTCGAGCTTGCCATGCAAGCACCGAAACCGCTGAGCCACCGCTCCAGCCCTGTTTCCTAACTTTTCTGATAAGTCTAAAGAAAGTTTTCATATTCAGTTTCCCAAGGAACTCTAAATAGAAGAGACTGAAAAAAAAATCATTACACAGACTAAGCCATAACAGAGACCATGTATGTAACAGAAGTAGTCTGCTACATAGGAGAGAGATTATTTCTCTGGGGGATGTAGCAGAGGCTCAGGAGAGAATTCTCAGGTGGGATGCTGTCTGAGCAGGGTTTGAGAGTAATGAGTGGACATTTACCAACAGGCCAGGAAGAAAAGGGATTCCAAGAGGTAGATGGGTATAGATAGAGCAAGAACACAAAAACGAGGCAGCACTGCATGCTCAGAAACTGCAGCTCTTTAGTATTGTTTAAAGTTTTAATGAGTTGTGAATGATGAGAAGTCAGGGATAATATGAATATTTTGTCTGTCATGTTAATGAGTCAAATTTTATCTTGTAGAGTTTATGGGGAATCAGCAAATGATTTTAAGTAAATGAAATAATTTGGTAGGAGCTGTTGAGAAAAGGTATTTTTCTCCCTTTTTTGTTATATTTTTTATTGAGACACTACTATACGTCATTTGGCAGTATACAATTATTCAATAAATGTATTCAAATCAGGGTAGTAAACTCTTTTGTCTCATCAAACATGAATCATTTCTAAGTGTTGGGAACTTTTATACTCTTCTATGACAAAATATGTCATAGATCGTTATAATCACTAGTTACCGTACTATGCTATAGGAAACCAGAACTAATTCCTCCTATTGTGTTTTCTTTTTTTTAAAGAGAAGCAATTTTTATTTAGGTTTTCAAGTAAGCTTCATTACTCAGACATGTCACTGTGTACGTGGTGCTGGGGTTTGAACTCACATACTCTTGCGTATGCCAGGCAAGCGCCCTAACCGCCAAGCCACCGCTCCAGCCACCGCTCCATCCCCTCTCCTATTGTGTTTTGGTGCCCTTGTTTAACTTCTTTTCATTCCCTACCCTATCCCTCCCCATCCTCTAGTGACCATTACTCCATTCTGTTCTATGAGATCAACATTTTAATTTCCACAAATGAGTAAGAATATGTGTTGTCATTTTTGTATGGCTTATTTAGCTTAACACAGTGACCTGTAGTTTCTTTCATTCATGTTGCTGCAAATAACAGATTTCATTCTTTTCTATAGCTGAATAATAGTTCATTGTGTTTATATACCACATTTTCATTATCCAGTCATTCACATTAAGGGCATTTGGGTTGATTTCATCTCTTGGCTATGATTTGTAAATATTGGTAAACACGGGAGTGCAGGTATCTTTTAAATTTCATTTCTTTTGGATATATATTTTGGTGTTGTTTCATAATTATATCAATGCTTCTCAAGTCTTTTTTTTTTTAAGAGAGAGGGGGGACAGTGAGAGAGAGAAAGAGAAAATCATTTTTGTCTAGTTTATTTATGTGGCTTTTTTTGCTCCAACACTTCATTGTGTACATTGTGCTGGGGTTTGAACTCAAGTTCTCCTGCATGCCAGGCAAGCACTGTAACCCTTGAGCTACCACTGCCTCAGCCCCTCAAGTCTTTTCTTGTATTATGTTCACCTGAGGTGGTTTCTGGAGGATATAATGCAGTGGAAAAGTGTGAGCACTCTGCTCAGAGTGTCTGGGTTTAACACTAGTCCTTCCACTTCTTAAAAGGGTGACTAAGGGTAAGTTATTTCAAGTCTCCAGTATGTGGACAGAAATAACAATGTTTACTTCCCACTGAACCTGGAAGGGTAAAATGATATAATGCTTTTAAAATATAAAGTATATCCCTGTGGCATTTCAAGCATTCAACGGATGTTGTTTATTATTACTTGTACAGCCTGTGATTTTTTGTGTGTGATGGTGGGGGGTACCAGGAAGATGCTCCATAACTATTGATTGAATAACAACTACAGTGTGTATGTGCGTGGGGGGTACTGGTTTTTTTTTTTTTTCTGTATGTTTGTTTGTTTTGGTGTAGGGGCTCCTTATCACTGAGCTACATTCCCAGTCCTTTTTATTTTGAAATGGGGAGGTCTCCCAAAATTGCTGAAGCTGGCCTAGACCTTGAGATTCTCCTGCCAGAGCCTCACTAGTTACTGGGATTTCAGGTGTGGACTCTGCCTAAGTTTTTGGTTTTTTTTTTTTAAATAACTTTTTATTTTGTTCTCAGATCTTAAATTCTTTTTTAGTTCAGTTAATTATTTCCCCAAGAAAGGAAAAACTAGTTTGAGAGAATTGTTTAAATTTCGTGCTCAATCTTTGCCCTATACCGACTCCTTAAGACTATGAGCCTCATGATAATTAAAAAATAATTAAATGATAAAACTCCCTTTAGAGTGGGGAAGCTGGAGGAAGGGAAGGGAGTCCCTGTTAGCTGGATCCAGCCGGCTACCGTGTAATAGGATGACTCTCACCTAGGTGTGCATCTCCATTTTATCTCACAAGACGCTTTGAAATTCTCGGTTACTGTCATTACAATTGATTTTGAAGTGTACACACACAGAGCAATATTCCATTTTCTGTGTTGTCGACCAAGCAGAAAATAGGACAGCGTAACTTTTAAAATGCTTGAAAATCACGGTTATCAAAAATAGCTAACTTCTAATCCCCATTAACCCGTTGATCAAAAACAATCCACGCACACTGCAGCGTGTGTTTTTCGGTGGCGGTGGACCCTCGCCAAATACTCAGCTTGTGGTTCTCCCGGGTGCTTTTAGTGAGAGGAGTTATCAGTTTAGCACCGGCAGAGAGGAAATCGCTTCGGAATCTCTGGAGGTGGCCTCCTAGAAAGATTGCAGCGAGAGGAGGAGCCCTGATTGTCCTGGAAGAAAAGCATGGCCCCATCCGGGAAGTCACAGCTTGCGGGGAGGCTGGGTCTGGCAGCTCCGGGTCCAGGGGGGTGGCAGATGCGGGGGCAACGGGCCTCGTTGCTGGGGCCTGCGCGCCTGGGAGGGGGCTCTGCGTGCAAGTGGAAGACGCTCAGCCAGGCGGACGTGCGTGGGCCCCAGCCTCGCCCCTCCGCGGGCGGGGTGGGAGCCGAACCGACCAGGGCTCGTTCCTGTCAGCGGGCGATTCCTGCCCAGCGGGCGCCACTTCGGGAGCGCAGCCCTGAACCTCCACGGGGCGCGGCAGCCCCTCCCCCCGCAAAGCCCGCGCTTCCGCCCCAAACCCCGCGGCGGCCGTGACCGTGGCTGCGCTGCGCCTTCCGCCCAGGAGCTGCTGCTGCCCGCCCGCCCGCGCACTTGCGCACCGCAGGCACAGGCCGCGGGACCCCGGAGCGCCGGTGCACTGGGGCCACCTGACCGTGACTCTCGGAGCCGGACGCTGGGAGAGGTCGGCTAGACCCGCGCTCCTCTCCCGCAGGGAGTGGGCTACTTTGGACACCTGCGGCCGCCCTGTTACAGGGACCTGGTCTGCGATTGCTAGCCTAGTGGGCTGGGAGGAGAACGGAGCCTTCCACTCCCAGACTCGCAGCTACTGCTGAGGGGCCACCCCCTGCGCGGAAGGGCGGGAGCCTCGGCCGGGACCTAGTGGATCCCGGATCTCCTACTGCCACCGGCGGACTGGACGAGCCTACACTTTCCTGAGAGCGTGTACGGGGACGTTTCCGCTGTCTTCCCGAAGACCCTTCTGCCACTGTGCCTGTTAAGCAAACAATCTGGTCTGGAAGCGTATTTTACCTCTTCCCCGCTCTCTCTTCTTCCACTCACCTTGGTCCCTCTGTCTTACCTTCTCCAAAGCTCCAAAGCAAACATGAACAGAGTGAACAAGTTAGGTTATGGCCAAGAGTATGTGTATTGAGAGAGTGGTAAAGAAATGGGAGAAAATAATGAAAATAAAATTAGAAATAGCTGAGTATAAACACCCTCTCTCTGTTCCCAGCCTACTAGAGGTCTTAGCTATATACAACTGGAGGCAAATTTTAAATATTCAGTTCTTGGAGAAAATTTAGCATGTTCACGCGTCAGCCGTAGTAGTGTAGCCAGGAGCTTCCTTCTCATATTTATTTTACTTTTCTGGAGCATATTCATCCTCCTACTAAAGAAACCGGAGAAGTAACACTGGGAAGGCCATTTCTGGACACAGCTGAGGTTAGATATTCTGGGAGGGTGGCCTTTGTCACCTCTACACCAAAGGTCAATGCTAGACTCTGCTCAAGGTGTAATGGGGGGAGGGGGCAGGAGGAACTGCTTCAAGGGCTTAGGAAAACACCTTCTGTGCTCTAATGAATGTTCTCATCACTGCTGAAGGCAAGCGCTTTTCCTAAGGACCAGACGGGTTACTGAATAGAAGGATGGAAAACATAAATTGAATCTTGGGCGTATCATGTTCCTCCCCCCACTGAAGCAGTGTCAGATTCTTCTGGATCCAACATTTGCTTCAGTTGGGAACAACTGTATTAAAACAAGGCAATCGAGCTGACTGTGTAAAAAAGGCGCTCCGAGAGCCTTCTGGCAACTGCATAGTCCTGGGATATTCTTATCCAAGAGGCCTCTTCCAGTTCAGCTGATTTTAACAGGGTTTGGGTTATTGTTCTCACAACCGATAGGGGGCAGCAGACGCACTGCGATGCCCCGGCGACGTGCTGGAAGAACGCCCTGGGAATCCGACTACTTAGTACATTTGTGGGTAGAAGGCAGAATCTGTCACCTGCGTCTATGTCCACAGCAACAGCTATGCACCCTTTGCTTTGCTTGCGACTCTGGGCACGTGGGGGCTTTCCTTGAGGGTCAAGCCCTCGGTGCCCCAATACCTGAAAACTTAGCGGTAGAGTATTAATAAATTAAGATGTATGCAAATACTATCATTAATAAAATATAATCATTTGAAAATATCACAGACTGTTTTGGAGTTTTTTAAAAAATCGTAAGTAGAGCTACTGAGATTAGGAGAGATAATGAAATGGGTAGGTAGTCAGGACAGAGGGCCCCATCCAAAAGCTATCCGGTGGAGGCAGAGAGTGATTGACAGAGCATGCTCAGGGCCTTCAAATGCAAAAAGACCCTGAGGCTCACCTTTGTCCCAACTAAGAGATGGGGGTGGTCACAGGTGGGTCCTAGGAAGTATTTGCCACTTTTTTTTTTTTTTAAAGAGAGAGGGACAGTGAGAGAGACAGAGAAAGAGAGAAACAACTTTATTTAGTTTTTTCGCATGGCCTTAGTTGCTCCAACACTCAGTTGTGTACGTGGTGCTGGGGTTTGAACCCGGGTTCTCGTACATGCCGGACAAGCACTGAAACCGCTGAGCCACCGCTCCAGCCCCTCACCTTTTGTTTTAACCAATGGTGTTCCTGATCAGTTTCAATGCCTGCTTTATATAGATTTTAACCAATGGTGTTCCTGACCAGTTTCAATTCCTGCTTTACATAGATTTTAACCAATGGAGTTGATGCAATTTTCAATACCTGCTTTGCATGAATGTTAATTATGTTCATACCCAAAATCAATATAACCTCTGACCTAACCTCCAATAGATGGTGTCCTGCTTCCAGTACCCCTCCGCCTTGCGGAGTCTCTGCTTTTCTTCCTAAATAAATCCTACTCCTTTTATTTCTCCTTCCATGGTTGTCTGTGTATTTTATTCTTCAAATTCGTGAGACAAGAACCCAGAAGATTGGGGCCGAATTCCCAGGATGAATTTCCACCACACCAAGAGCTGCAATACCCAGCTTTTAGCTGGAGAGCTGCTAACACTTTTGTCTGCAGACCCCTGCAGCCAGCCCAAATTCCCAGTTTTAACTGGGAATGGCTGTAAATACTAGAAGAGGGCTATTTTGACTGCTGGAATCTGTAGTGTCCTAGACTCCATTCACCAGCGGGACCAGAGAATCTGGCCTCATCTCAAAAACCCCGCAACACTACCACAGTCTGACCAGTCTGGATGGTGATGGTGATGGTGAGGGTGGTGGGGTTGGTTAAATTATATTGAATGTAAGAGGGGCGTCTCTCATTAGCAGTTGGAAACTACTGATTCGTAGAATCCTCTTTTACTATGTAAAGATTCCGAGGCACCTTAGAGTGGAAACTGGGCGGACTGAGCGGACTCAGCGAGTTCTGCCAGGGTGTGTCAGCTAGCTTCCCCAGGTGTGGGCAGTGCAGTCCCATTCTGAGAGTGCGGAGATGGGGCAGCTCGGATTGGTCCAGACGCGGAGTTGTGGTTGTTTCAAAGAGGAAGAGAGAATCAATTTTTATTTATTATTTTTTTTCATTTGGCCTGTGTTTCTCCGACACTTCGTTGTGCGTGTGGTGCTGTTTGAACCCGGGTCCTGGAGCATGCCAGGCAAGCTCTCCAACCGCTGAGCCACTGCTCCAGCCCAGCCCCAGAGATTGTTAAGGAGTTGCGTTTTCCTGAAAATGTACCTGTCTTGCTAAAGTCAGAGAGCTGTTTTCTGAGTTGTTGAAGAGAATTTGTATATCCTCTCTAACCACATTTTCTCAGAACATATTTTTCCCTAAATTAAAAAATACAGTTGTGGAGCGGTAATTTTTTTAAAAAAGTAAAATACAATGTAAAAGTTTAGAGATTGGCTATTACAATCTCTCTAAGTAGCTTTTAAAATTGATTACTGTTAAATAACATAAGTAAAAAAAGTATGTAGTAGTAGCAAGATTATGCTCTTCCTCAGTAAAATCTCAGGCATCATTAAACACTCTTGATTAATCCCTGAAATACCTTTGGAAGGGAAGAATTAGTCTAATGTTATAGAATTGTCAACACGACACCAAGCTGTTCTTATTTTATTACAATGAGGAACAGAACATATTGATTATATGCAATTTTCCAACATCAGAATAAATTCCAGAAATGCAACCATAATAATTAAAAAGGGAATAATTTTAATAACACATTTGTCAAATTAACACAGTTGCTAATTTCCTTAACAGGAAAAGGCCATATAGACTCTGCCCCCAAATAATGATGACTACTACTTAAGGTACTATAAAATTTGTAGGAAAATATCAAATTTGTATTTGAGGGGCTGAGAAGGAATTAGGAATTAGGAGATGAAGAGGAAAAGAGAAACTTGTGGTCCAGGTGAGGGAAGAAAGGTGAATAAACCCAGGTGGGAGGATTTCAATATAGGGTTCAAAATCTTAACCAGAGGCCCACTCTTTCTACAGATAGCCCTACAGCTGTTGAACTTGGAATAGGCTCTCTGAGGGATCTGAGCACATAGATTATTCTTGGTGCCTAAAGATAAACCAGAACAGCTCTTAAGTTTGCCAAGGACAAGCACTACATGTAGAAGCAATTGCACACATAGCATGTCTCATGATTTGTTCTGTTTAAAAGGGTGAAGGACCTATGGAAGAAAATTCTTGCCCTAAATTGACAATAATAAGTATCAATAATTTAAAACTTTAAAATAATATATTACTTTATAATACCATATAGCATATTTATTAAAAAACAATGACTATCATTTTTTGTGCCAGCTATACATGGAGATATTAGCTCCCTTTTATATATAAGAAAATTGAGTTTCAGAGCTTAAGCTACTTTCCCCATTTTACACAGATACTAATTGAAAAGCCCAGACTTTTTATTCTATGCTAAAAATGTAGTGCATCCCTATCATGGGTCACAATTCAGGGTCTCGCAGAGGTCTGATGACTGAGCAAAAATTAGCAAACATATTTATATTATGAATGGCCAGAAACTAATTAAAGCAAAACAACAGAAGGAAAAAAAAATCCTACATGCCACAAAGGATCTCAGTATTTCTGTATCCCAGGTGGTTTACGGAGGCAATAATAGGTTAAGCAGGAGTTCACATTTATTTTGAAGTTTTAAAACTCTAAATAGAATTAGAATGATTATCACAGTTAGATTAATTAAAATTCCATTGTTTTGCTTTGCCTGGGATTATATAGATGAAGAGTTGTATAGTCAGTTGAAATAGGAAAATAAATTGAACATTGCTTAATACTTAGCTTGTTTGCTAGACAATATTTTTAATTACATAAGGTCCGTGGAAGGGCTATAACAATTATAATAGCAAATATTAAAAGGGAGACTTTGACTAAATGGGGCACAGTGGTGCAGGCCCTATAATCACAGGCTATGGAGGCTGAGGCAGGAGGATGGCAAGTTCAAAGTTTCAGCAACTTAGTGAGACCTTATCTCAAAATAAAACATATAAAAATGGCTGGAGATGTGGCTCAGTGGTTAAGCACCCCTGGATTTAATCCCTGGTACCAAAACATAAAAATAAAAAGGAGACTTTGGATGTGAAAAGGTACAGCTGATGCATGGTAAAATCTCAGACAATACAGTCACTCTGTATGTTAGGAATTAGTTCTGCCACGTAACAGGTTTCTGATTATAAGGGAGTTTTGGTGCAGCTTGGGATTTTATGTTGTATTGCCACAAGTACAGTGCATTGTTTCGTAGGGAACACTAGTGTAAATTGGCCATGCTTAAATTAGCAACACTCTCCATTTGGAGTCATAAAGGAGTGGGGAAGGAAGGGAAACATTGGGGCTTTTGGAGAATATGCAGGTCCCAGAACACTTTCCCTAGCTCTTCCTTAGTGTTCCCTTTTCTCTAGTCTAGTGATTCTCAAGTATTTTCACCTCAGGACCCTGAAAAGCTTTTGTTTATTTGGATTCACGTGGATTGCATCTATCAATACTCACGATATTAGAAATGAAAATTGGAAAACTGTTAAAAATATTTGTTACTTAACTAATACTAATAATAATAGTCCATTACATATTAACATAAATGACATATTTTAGTGAAAAATAGCCATGTCTCCCCGCTCCCTCAATTAAGAAAAAAATGTATTTTACTTTTTGTAAAGTCTTTTTTTTGTAAAGTACTTTTTGTAAGTCTCTAATATCTGGCTTAGTAGAGGCAATTGGATTCTCATATTTGTTTCTGCATTCCATGTACTGTGATATATTGCGTAGGTTGAAGTATAAGAAGAAAATCAGGCCTTAAGGAGATATATATAGTTGAAAGGCAGGAGTATTTAAATAGCTCTTTCAGATAATTGTGGATACTCTTTTATATTACTCCCAAATTATTCAAATGGTAATTTTCTAAAAAGTTAGCTGCAATGTGGAATTTAAATCCATATCAACAAACTTTACTTTGTTAAGACCAAATGGTCTAATTAGTGGACCTTTTACATCATTTGTAGCAGCATTCTCTGGTCATGTGGAAGCTATTGGTTAACTAAATTATGCAGATCTTTCGAAAGTTTTCTGTTTCATCATGTTATCAAAAATATAATTTTCATTAATTTTATTTCATCAGGAAAAATTTTAACTATTAGGAAATGAATTTTCCAATATTCCAATTTTTGCGTGGAAGTTAAATTTTTATCACTGATAAAAAATATTGTCAGTTGATTTCCTTGAAGTCATTGGCTCGCTTTGTTTATTTCTGAGAAAATATCTGCCAAACATTCAAGGCTGAATAACCACAGTTTGTCAGTCAGTTATTTTTTTCAAATAAAAATGCTATTATATAAAAAAGTGACTAGTTCAGTTTGAAACTCAATTGTAGTGATTCTTTTCTAGACAACTATTGTACTTCTGGGTAGCAGAAGCACTTTAAGTATACTCCCCATTTTGTCCCACAGCATATTAAGAAGATGTGCCCTGGGGAATCAAGATTTAATAAGATTAATGATTTTTACTGCTTTACCAATCATGTTCTTGAGTGAAACTGGCTTTTTTTGTTGCTGCAAATGTGTGATGATGAAAATTACAGTGACTACATAGTGCCCCCTTATCTTTGGTGGTTTCATTTTCTGAAGTTTTGCTTTCCGTGGTTTCGGTTACTTGAGATCACCTGGCCTAAAAATATTAAGTGGAAAGCTCCAAAAATAAACATTTCATCAGTTTTAAAATGAATGCCATTCTGAATAGCATGATGAAATCTTGTGCTATCCTGCTCCATCATACCTGGGGCATGAATCGTTCATCTTTTTGTCCAGTGGGTCTACCTTGTATAAGCTGCACACCCGTTAGTCACTTTGTAGTCATTTTGATTGTCAGATAAACCATTGCAGTGTGGCAGTGTTTGTAATCAAGTAACCCTTGCATAGTAGCATAATACTGTGTCGCAGTGCCTATATCATTCACCTCACTTCATCTCATGATATAGATATTGTATTACCTCGCAGCATCACAAGGAAGGTGATTGTAGTACAATAGAGTATTTTGAGAGACAGAGAGGCTACATTCACATTACTTTTATTACAGTATATTGCTATAATCATTTTTTATTATTGTCAGTTACTGTTCATCTTTTACTGTGCCAAATTTACACATTAAATTTTACCATGGGTATATATGTATAAAGAAGAACACAATTTATAATGGAGTTTGGTGCTATCATGGTTTCAGGCTTCCATTGGGGGTCTTCAGACATATCTCCTTCAGATAAATGGGAGGCTACTGCACTATACAGTTTGATGGCACTGCCTTGCTTTGAGCTAAAGAAATCAGTTTTATGCACTGTTCATGAAAACATTAACACAGTGAGAAGGCACTGGCATCTCAGTATTTTCATGAAAATGGTTTGAATCTCACAAAACCCCTGAGTCTTGGGGACTACCAAACTTTGAGAACCAGTAAGTTCTTAAACAGTGGTTGTTTGTTAGTGGAGCCTTCAACCTGTACCCTAACAACATGCCTGCTGCTCTATGTTGTTACTTATCTTCTGCTGTCTACAAACCTAATCTTCCTTATTAGTAACCATTTTGTTTATATAGCTGTTTCCTGACAACTGCTGAAGAGCCTGTACTAGACACAATTAAAGTTTGCTGATGATTGATTGACCAACATATCGAAATTAGTGGGGTCATGTACAACCTTATGTTATCACATATCACATCCTAGGAGGATGTGCTTTCTTTTTTTTTTTTTTTTTTTTTTAAAGAGAGAGGGACAGTGAGAGAGACAGAGAAAGAGAGAAACAACTTTATTTAGTTTTTCACATGGCCTTAGTTGCTCCAACACTCAGTTGTGTACGTGGTGCTGGGGTTTGAACCCGGGTCCTCGTGCTTGCCAGGCAAGCGCCGAAACCACTGAGCCACTGCTCCAGCCCCGAGGATGTGCTTTCTACTAATGTTACTAAGTGAAGACAATGGTCTTTTGGGAAATACATTTATTCAGAGGAAAGAAAGGAACATTTGTCATCATATGTTATCATTTTTCCAAATAGCTAGCGTGATTGACAGTCACATTCAGATGGGTTCTCTCTTATTTATTCCATTGCTAGCGCTCAGAACACAACTTCACATACCTCTGTGTAAGAATTTGAGTCCAGTTTGTAATGAATTTAAAATATTGTGGTCATTAGTGCCACCAGAGGAATGGCTTCTAACAGTAGAGGGCTTGTCCAATTTGTATGGACAAGCTGAGAAGCACAGCTGAGCTATATGGGCAGTTCATTAGTTCCACTCCTTTGGCTCCTTCAAGACTTCTTAAATTTGTGAGAAAGTTCTGTTGCCTTCGAGATTACAGATTCATCTACTATAAATAGAAATATGCCTGTATTTTTCACTTTTCACATTCTCAGTCTTTATGATTAGAAATTGTATGATGGGGGTTGGGGATTTAGCTCAGTGGCAGAGCGCTTGCCTAGCACGCACAAGGCCCTGAGTTCGGTCCTCAGCCCTGAAAAAAAAAAAAAAAAAAGAAATTGTATGATGCAGAATCATCTCTTAATCCAGAAAAGGAAAGTGAAATTATACTACTGGTGATTGCTGGGAGTAGCACCTCATTTTTGGTGTGAGATATTACTTCTGTTTTTTTATAGACACATTTCCTGAGAATAACTTAATACATGTGTGATTTGGTGATTGTAAATAGACGGTAAGAAAGAAAGTCATTAAGGATGCTCAACTAACATTCTTTTAATACGATTAAAATTTGGAGTTGAGTTTGCTGAGTAGTGGGTGTGTTCAGTCCCGTTGCCCATGAAGTAACACATGCAATGTCGGTATTTCACTATCAATTCCTTCCAAGAAGAGATATGACCTACAAGTTAGCCTCTAGTCACGCATGAAACAGAGTTCAACTGTGAATCTTGATTTTTGTAGTATTGAACCCACGGCCTCATACCTGCTAGGCAATTGCTTTACTTAATACTGAGCAATACTTGCAGCCCAAGAATCCTGATTATACATTCTTGTTTAATTTTAATTTATTCAAATTTAAATTTAAATTTTAAAACATTCTGAAGTCAGTTACTGGAAAACTTATTTTGGGAAAAACTTGTGTGATGATAACCTACTTTCGCAGCAGTAAATTTTATTAAATCTAAATACTGATCAAGTATTTCCAGAGAAACTTTAGGAACTAAATGGACATGTGCTGCACATGTAAAATTCTCATTGGATTTCAATGGCTTAATATGATATAAAAGAGAAAGTAGCTCAGTATGTTTGTATGCTGATTACATGTTGAAGTGACAATACTTGGATATATTATGCTAAATAAAATATATTAATAAACTTTAAGATTTCACCTCATGCCAGTCAGATTGGCAAAAATGAAGAAAATAAACAATAATAGATGCTGGAGGGGCTGTGAAGAGATAGGCACACTAACACACTGTTGGTGGAGCTGCAGACTGGTATAGCCCCTCTGGAAAGCAGTGTGGAGACTCCTCAAAAAACCTAGGGATGAGGGGCTGGAGCGGTGGCTTGGGGGTTATGGTGGTTGCCCAGCATTTGAAAGTACATGGGTTCAGACCCCAGTGACCCATGTACACAACTAAGTGTCAGAACAACGACAGCCATGTGAAAAACTCAATGGGATTTGATTCTCTCTGTCTCTGTCTCTCTCACTCTTCTCTCTTTAAAAACAAAAACAAACAAACAAACAAACAAAAAAAACAAAACAAAAAAACAAAAACAAAACTAGGGATGAACCCACCATATGATCCAGCTATTCCTCTCCTGGGTATTTTTCCAGGGGATTTAGAATCAATCAGCACACTACAGTGACACAGCAAAATCTATGTTCATAGCAGCTCAATTTACAATAGCTAAATTATGGAAACACCCAGATGCCCCTCACTAGATGAATGGATCCAAAAACTGTGGTACATATATACTATGGAGTTCTACTCAGCAATTAGAAACAATGACATTGCAGCCTTTGAAGGTAAATGGATGGCTGTGGAAGAAATCATGCTGAGTGAAGTCAACATAACCAAGGGTCAAATGTCTTCACTCCTCTGTGGAAACTGGAGCTAGACCCTGGCCAGTGTGAAAGGTGGTCAACTCTCATATTAAACCCAGAAAAGGTGTAGTGACATACAACCTAAGGCATTTGTAGAGATGTATTGGGAAGGCAGTGGAGGATAGGGTGCATAATTGTGGGGGAACTCTAGGGGGTAAATCTAATTTTCAGAATTGTTTCCTTGGAAGCATGTTTGATTGTTCAACAAATAACTTTCTTAATAAAAAAAGAAAAAAATATTATTAAAGTATATTTTACCCACTTTACTTTTTTTAAAGCTGTGGCTACTAGCTAATTTAAAATTATAGGGGCTGGAGCGGTGGCTCAGCGGTTTCAGCGCTTGACTTGCAAGCATGAGGACCCGGGTTCAAACCCCAGCACCACGTACACAACTGAGTGTTGGAGCAACTAAGGCCATGTGAAAAACTAAATAAAGTTGTTTCTCTCTTAAAAAAAAAAAAAAAAAATTATATATGTGGGGGCTGGAGCAGTGGCTCAGCGGTTATGGGTGCTTGCCTGGCATATGTGAGGACCTGAGTTTGAACCCCAGCACCACATACACAATGAAGTGTTGGAGCAATGAAAGTCACATGAAAAACCAAATTAATTATCTCTCTCTCTCTCTCACTGTCACTCTCTCTTTAAAAAAATTAAAAAACAGAATTATATATGTGCCATTTATATTCCTTATTAGATAGAGCTGTTATGGATCATCTTTCTTCCATCTAAAGAGTAAGAAGACAAATGAAAAGAAAAATTGTATTTTTTTAAATTTTCTTTTTTTGGGAAGGGTGTTACCAGGGATGGAATTCAGAGGCACTCTACCACTGAGTCATCGCCAGCCCTTTTTATTTTTTGGTTTGTGATCTGGTCTCATTAAGTTGCTCAGACCCTCAGGAAGTTGCTAAGGCTGGCTTTGAACTGGCAAACCTTTTGTCTCAGCCTCCCAAATTGCTGGGATTATAGACTTGAGCCACCATGCCCAGCTCAAAAAAAAAAAAAAAAATCATATAAAATCATACTCATTATGAGATATAGATTTGTTCAAAGCAACTGATCTCTAAAACTTTATTAGGCACCTGTTCAGTATACGTCAAAATAATTCTCATTAAATCAGCATTGTTTTTATATTTCTGTATTATGCATTGTCAGATAGACTTTTCATCAAATTTGCATTCTATTTTTGATAGTCATTTTAGATTTATAGCAAAATTGAACAGAAAGTACAGAGAATTCCCATCTACACTTTGTCCTCCGCCTCCAGACTCCCTCACTATCAGCATCCCACACCAGAGTGGTACATTTGTTACAACTGATGAACTTCCATTGACACATTGTACCACCCAAATTCTTTGATTATATTAGATTCTTTCTTGGCTTTTTACATTCTAGGAATTGGATAAAGGAATCATTTCTTAAAATGTATGTTACTTATGATATTTCTGTTTTTCCCTTTAAATGGAATTAGAATGAGTTTTTAATGGTTTAAGAACAAATATATTTTTCTTCTTAAAATGTCATATTATTATAGAAAACTTGAAACATAAAAATCGTTCTTTAAAAGTGAAAAAATTGCCAGGCATGGTGGCATGCATGCCTGTAATCCTAGCAACTCAGGAGGCTGAGGCAGGAGGATCACAAGTTCAAAGCCAACCTCAGCAATTTAGCAATGCCCTGAGCAACTTAGTGAGACCCTGTCTCAAACTAAAATATAAATAGGGCTGGGAATGTGGGTCAGTGGTTAAGCATTCCTGGGTTCAGTCTCTGATTCGAAAAAAACAAAAACAAAACAAAACAACAAAATACCAAACAGTGAAGAAATGAATCATGGCCTTACCACTCAGGGAAAACCAAAAATGAACAAACAAACAAAATTCCCCGTCAACTCACAATTTGCTTTTAGTATCTTCTGACACAATCATATTAGGTGACTTAGGCACTGTTTAAACACTTAATAAAGCTTGAACATTTCCAATGTAATTATTTTTTAAACTGAATTAACTGAATAGTATTCCATTATATGGATTTAGGATTTATTTTTATCAATCCCCTAGCTGATTATTCTGTACATAAATTTCTTTTACATCTTGATCATTTCCCTTGGATATACAGGACTATGTCCTAAGAAATCTTTGAGTCAGTGGGAAGGCCATTAAATCTCTGGATACACCCTGCCAAATCATCACTCATAAAGGTTGTGTGAAAGTGCCAATTTTATTTTTTTTTAATTAAAGAGAGAGAGAGGGACAGTGAGAGAGAAAGAGAAGCAATTTTACTTAGTTTGTCATGTGACTTTCGTTGCTTCAACACTTCGTTGCATATGTGATGCTGGGATTCAAACCCACACCCTCAGGCATGCCAGGTAAATGCTGTAACCACTGAACCACTGCTTCAGCCCCGCCAGTGCCATTTTTGGAACTGACTTGCTGAACCTGGATGTTGCAGTTTAAAAAAATCCTTGAATTTAGAGGCAACACTTGCTGTTTTGATTTGTATTTTGATTATGAGTTTTAACATTAAAAAATGTTAATAGACAAGTTATTTTTTTACGGTTTATAACCTTTGCTCATTTTCTGCTATACAGGTATTTATCTTATTATTACTAAATATCTGTAGATATTAAACCTTTACCAGCCATTAGTGTTGAAAATATTTTTCAAGTTTATGATTTGCCTTTTATTTGTGTTTATGATTTTCAACATTCTTTTAATTTTTATGTTTAACCTATCTATCATTCTTTTACTTTATTATGTCCTCATCTACATTATAACACAGTAAATAATCACTTTTTTTTTTTTTTTAAGAGAGAGGGACAATGAGAGAAACAGAGAGAGAAACAACTTTATTTAGTTTTTCACATGGCCTTGGTTGCTCCAACACTCAGTTGTGTACGTGGTGCTGGGGTTTGAACCCAGGTGCTCATGCTTGCCAGGCAAGTGCCGAAACCGCTGAGCCACCACTCCAGCCCCTCACTTGTGTTTTTTTAAGACTTATTTAAAAAAGAGCTCCCTCTAGTGGGCGTGATGGCGTATGCCTGTAATTCCAGTGGCTTGGGAGGCTGAGGCAGGAGGATTGCAAGTTCGAAGTCAGCTTCAGCAACTTAGGCCTTAAGCAACTTAGCAAGACCCTGTCTCAAAATAAAAAAGAAAAAAAAGGGACTGGGCATGTGGCTCAGTGTTAAGCATCCCTGGGTTCAATCTGTGATACTGAAAAAAAGGGGGAGAAAAAGTTCACTCGACTTTTTTTTTTTTTTTTTTTTAAAGAGAGAGGGACAGTGGGAGAGACAGAGAAAGAGAGAAACAACTTTATTTAGTTTTTCACATGGCCCTAGTTGCTCCAACACTTAGCTGTGTACGTGGTGCTGGGGTTTGAACCCAGGTCCTCGTGCTTGCCAGGCAAGCACCGAAACCGCTGAGCCACTGCCCCAGCCCCTCACTCGACTTTTTCTGGGATTAATTTTGGTGTATTTTGAAGGAAAAGTTCAAATTTTACTGTTTTTTTTTTCAAATAATTACCATTTAAAAAAAATAGCTTTAACACATACTACATTCTTATCTATAGTAGGATTCCTTTCTGTTCCATTCATTTTTTTCAGACATTACTTCCATGTAGTTTTAGTTCTCATTCATTGTATATTGTACTAACAGCTTAAATATTCAATAATATTCTTTTTTTCCCCCCAAACATCTTGATTTGTATTGGTTATTGTCTTTGGTAGATTCCTTTAGGTGAATGTGAAAGTTATTTTATAAAGTTTTCCCTTCCAAAATTTTCACATTGAGATTTTAATTTATACAATTTAAAAATTTATCTGGGGAGATCCAACATCTTTGTCAAATTGTTTTTGGACGTTAAAATAAAAGGTGACTTTATGTATGTGTTCTTTTAGTCATGCTATATAGTTAATATTTTGTAAAGTACTTGTGACATTTCACAATAATTCTACCTACTTGAAAATGTGTTTTTGGAGAAGTATGTGTTGACATGGTCTAAAAGTAGGGAATGGATTTTGAATTAAGAGAGGACAGAGTACACTGCTGATAAGGCAGAAAAGAAATCGGTAAAATGGTAATGTAGAAATGGGCTTTCTAAGGGCTGGAGCGGTGGCTTGGAGGCTACAGTTCTTGCCCGGCATGCCTGAGTACAGGGGTTCAAACCCCAGCACCCACGTACACAACTAATTGTCAGAGCAACGAAAGCCATGTGAAAAACTCAATAAAAATTGATTCTCTCTGTCTCTTTCTGCTGTCACTCACTGTTCTACTCTCTTTTCTTTCTTTCTTTTTTTTTCCAGGGCTGAGGACCGAACTCTGTCACTGAGCTAAATCCCCAACCCCTGTTCTCTTTAAAAAAAAAAAAAAAAAAAAAAAAAAAAAAAAAAGGTGGGGCTGGGAATTTAGCTCCTTGTCTGAGCAATTGCCCAGCATGCACAAGGCCCCAAGTTGGAGTTCGGTCCTCAGCCCTGAAAAACAAAAAAAGAAAAAACGAAATGGGCGTTTTAAACAAAGAAAAAATAAACCAATGCTGGGAGGAGGAAGAAGGGAAGGAAGAGAGGGGCAAGAAAAAGCAAAAGGAAAAGTAACAAAATCAGATACCGGGCAGATTATGAAATACATGCAGAAGAAATAAACAAAAGCCAGACAGAAAGAGAGAGAAATGTTTTTGATAAGCGTTGAAATTCTCAATTTAACACCAGAAAGCCAGCACAGGGCCACTTTAATGTGCATCATAACCCCTAAACGGGGGCCTAGAATGAAAAGGGGGAAAGGTCCCTAATTTAGGAGCCTCAATTTATTTATAAAATGTACAAATTGGTTTTGAGTTCTTTTTAAAAACCACATACCTAGACTTTCTACATATAATCCATTGTTTGAGCACGGAAAATATTTTAGAATTTGTTTTTCATGCTTTGTAATTTAATACCTAGTCTTACTGGAATAGTTTTCATTTGATTAATAGTGAATCTTCTTCCATTTAATATTTCTAGACAGCTTTTCACTATACTATCCAGATTCTTGGAAAAAGAAAATTATTAAAGCAAAAGTACCTACAGACATAATTACTAATATGTAGACATACAGGAAAAATAGCCTATGCTCCTTCTCCTTCGCTGCCACCTTAGTGAAAGGGCAGGAAATGTGAGGTTTGGATAGCAGGGAACCCTCTGAAAACGGCTATTGCAGATTCTGGCATTTCTTCCTGAAGGTGGCAGTATTTCAGTGACTAAGACAGTGACGACGCGCTGAGTAACTCTAGAGCTCCAGAGTTCTGTGAGTTTTTTCCTTTTTTTTTTTCTTTAATGGGAAAGTCCCTCGAGCAAGTCTTCCGTTTCTTCTGCTTCTTGGTTTGAATCACAGACTAGAGGGATTTATGCTGCTGCCTGCTGACCAATGATTACTTAGGACTCACCAGGGTAAAGCAGCGTTTTCATTCCTCAGGTTTTAGAAAAATTTGGCAGCACTGGATAGAGAAAAAGGAATTATTATTAAATTTAAAATTTACTGTGAAGTAGCAAATGTAAAGAAATAAGAAACAGAATAAGGTGTCTCATGAGTGTCAGCTCCCAACTTTAGTAGGCAAGTGACTATTAATCCATATGGCAAGAAACAAGGAAACTTCTCAAGTCTTTTGTGAATAGAATGATTCCAAGAGCAAAACTTTATTTTTGTCAGTAATTTACATGTTGTCAAAAGAGGTAAGATCATTTACAGATTGCGGAACAATTTATATTAACAATGAAAATAAAATGAATTTTATACTTTTCTCTAAGAGAAGAAAGTATACATAGCTATGTGCATATATATTAATAAATTAACATATAGGAAAATAAAAATACACAAGCAAAAATAGTAAATACAGATGAGCAAAACTGTTACCTAAAAATAAAGGTCAAACTGGGAACTCTGTTTAGTCTTATTATATTTTAAATATCCAATAACCATTAACTGTGTTGATGTTCAAGAGCAATTCATCATTTATTTTGATTATTCATGGCCACATTGAACCGAAAGTAAGCTGGGCACTGTGGCATTCACCTGTAATCCCAGCCAAACAGGAGGCTGAAGCAGGACCACAGTTTGAGGCCAATCTTTGCAATTTAGAGACACCCTGTCTCAAAATCAAAAATGTAGCTCAGTGCCCCTGAGTTCAGTCCAAGTATAGATTAGTAAGTAAATAAATCTGGAAGTATCTTGGCTGATTTGTAATACTGCCTGCTGAAAATGTAGCCCCAAGGGATGCTGGGAGTTGTAGTCATCTGACAGTTGTCAACAACTGAGAGCAACAGTCTTGGAGGAGCAGTAGAGCTATGCTTTACCTAGTCTACAATCTGAAAAATTCTCTTGAAAAAATTTCTCCTTCTGATTTTGTATCAATAAAGTGTCAAAATATGCCTCAGTTGAATTGCAAATACTTTTTATGCATAATTATATCAATTTTAAATTTCCTCTCCTTTTAGTTCCAACTATATAAATTGTGCCAAATTATGTTGACATTATGTTTATGAGTACAGTCCTACAAATTTTTTTCTAGGTATTAAAGACCTCAATCTCTACATTTGTAGACAATTCATGGTATTTTCTCATATACCCCTCTCTCTAATAAATTCTCTTTTTTTGCATTGTAAGTATATATCCTGGACTTGATCTTTTCTCTTAATTTTTAGTCTACTCCATTGATATCTACTAGATTTATAACTACTTTTTTCAGTCGAAACTACTTTTTCAATTCAATACTTTTATTTTAAGGGAAGCTTTAGGTTCACAGTATAATTAAGGAGAAAGTTTTAGGGTTATTCCATATTCTTTCTATCCCCATACATACACAAATGACTCTGCTGTAAACAACCCACAGCAGAGTGGCACATTTGTTCACTGTTAAAGGCTAATGTTGCTGGGTTCTAGGTTTTTTTTCTTTGAAACTTTAGATATTTCACCCCATTTTCTTCTTGCTTGCATGATTTCCAAGGATAGGTCAGGTGAATTATCTTCTTCTCTATAGGTAAAATGTTTATTTTTTCTCTTCTGATGTTTTTCAGGATTTTTCCTTTCTATTTGATTATCTGAAGTTTGAATATGACATGCCTGGATATAGGGTTTAATTTTTGCTTTTGGCATGTGTCCTGCTTGGTGCTCTCTGAATTTCCTGGGTCGTGGTGTGCTGTCTGATATTACTTTAGGGACAACTTTAGTCATTATTGGTTTACATATTGCTTCTGATCCTTTCTCTCATTATTTTCCTTCTGGTATTCTAATTATGCATGCATTACATCTTTTGTAGTTATCACTCAGTTCTTGGAATTCTGTTCTGTTTTTTATTTTTTCCATTCTTTTTTCTCTCTACTTTTCAGTTCTGTAAGATTCTTTCGTCACATCCTCCATCTGAGAGATTCTTTCCTCAGCTGTGTCTAGTGATAGTTCAAACCCATCTGTTACAGTGTTTTGGATCTCTAGAATTTGTTACAGTGTTTTGGATCTCTAGAATTTCTTTTCTACTCTTTCTTAGAATTTCTGTATCTCTTCTTACATTGCCCATCCATTCTTGTACATTTTCTTTCTTCCTGAGAGCCCTTATTCTATTAATCATATTTGTTTTAAATTCCTGGTGTGATAATTCCAACATATCTGCCATATTTGGCTGTCTTTCTTATGCTTGCTCTGTCTCTTCTAACTTTGTTTTTGCCTTTTTAGCATGCTTTACAATTTCTTTTCCTGAAATCTGGACTGGCATACTATGTTTTTTTTTTAAAGGAGAGAGATTCAATTTTATTTATTTATTTATTTATTTATTTATTTATGGAGAGAGAGAGAGAGAAAGAAAGAATCAATTTTATTTATTTTTCCATCTGGCCTTTGCTTCTCTGACACTTGGTTGTATATGTGGTGCTGGGGTTTGAACCTGGGTCCTTGCACATGCCAGGCAAGCACTCTAACCACTGAGCTCCCGCTCCAGCCCCTGTACTGTCATTCTAAGTGAAACAGACTCTATTTAGGATTACTTTAGCAGTGTGCTGGTAAGGTGTGGGGGAAGGGGAAATATTCTGTAATCCCATGATTAGGTCTCAGTGTTTTCATGAACCTGAGCCTTTGGACTGTGACCTTCACCAGTGAGTCTCAGACTTTTTTCCCCACTCAGGTTGGATAAGATGGTTCTAGATGGAGCTGGTGTTGGGTATTTCCCATTCTCCATATATAGTCCATGTTATAAAACCCAGCTCTGTAAAAATAATTTCTCCTGAAAGCAAAACTTGTTTAGAAGAATAAACGCTTCCTTTTGCACTCCCCTTGCTGGAAGCATGAGGTAACTGAAGACCTAGTAGAGTTCTTGAAGGTAAAACTCACAAAAGTATATGAACTCCTGTGGGGCTGGGTCGCTCTGGAGTTTTTAGTTCTCAGACTCATCCTCACTGTGCCCCTAGTAGTTCAGATTTTCCTACCCTGCTACTGGTTTAGGTTTAGGCTTCTCTAACTTGCTGTTGGGTTTCTGTTCTGGTAAATCCAGATTCTCTGTATTTGCCTGTTTGTATCTCTAATTTGGGGGTAAGTGGGTTGCCTTGTGACCTCATTTCTCTTGAAGATCTAAGAATAGTTGATTTTTCTGTTTGTTGAGCTTTTCACTTGTTACGAAGAGTGACAACTTCTAAGTTCCTTACGTGCCAAATCAAAAACTGAAAGTTGCCAGTTGTTTACTGTTAAATCATAGATATGCAGAGAAATTATGCAGGGAAACTGAAGCAATAGCCATATAGTCACTTAATTTTTGTACCTAATGTTTTGGAAGACTTCTGGAGAAAAATATTTATGTGTTATAATTTTTATGTTTGAAATATGGCAGAATAATAGTTAAAGAAGTACAGAGTAAGTCTATATACATATTGGTAGATAATCTTGATGTATGCAAAATTCCAATTTTGTAGTATCTTTCACAATTTAAGTCTGGTTTTTTTTCTTAGCCTGTTTGTGCCACTAAAGCGGAATACCATAGACTAGGTAATTTAAAGAAAACAGGAATTTATTTTTTTACAGTTCTGGAAGGTGGGAAGCTCAAAGGACCAGCAGGTTCTGTTGTGTGCCCACTGCTTCCTCTAAGAGGGAACTTGGATGTTGCATCCTCTGGAAGGAAGGAATGGTACTGTCTCACTTGGTAGAGGGTGGAAGAGCAAAAAGGAACGGACTTCTTCCACCAAGCCCCTTTATTATGGAATTAATAAAGACCCTCATTACCTAACTACCTCCCAAAGGCCCCACCTTCATAGACAGTTGCATTGAGGATTCAATTCCCAGCACATTGCGTTTGGAGGACACATTTAGACAATTGCAGTTTTGGAAACATGAGTTATGAATATGCCCACCACCTCAAATATAAACAAAATATACCATTTTTCCTATTTGTGCCAGACGTTTCTCTAACACTCTCACTGTTAGCAATATGAAACCCAGTTTGGTAATAGAAGCAGATAATAAGCACTAGTTGCCTGCCTTTCTTCCTTTCTTCCTTCCTTCGCCATGAAGATTTTCTTTTCAGCTGTTGAAATAACAAAATGTTCCTGTACTATTGAATATTTCACCAATACACTTAATTTTTTCCCACATGGTTTATCATCCTAGAAAGCCCAGAAAATAATTTGTTGAGACTCTTACTATCTTCAGCTACTTTTATTTATTTATTCTTTTTTTTTATTTTTTAAAGAGAGAGGGACAGTGAGAGAGGAGAGAGAAAGAGAGAGACAACCAGTTTTATTTAGTTTTTCATGCAGCGTTTATTGCTCTGACAGTTTGTTGTGCATGTGGTGCTGGGGTTCGAACCCACATCCTCACACATGCCAGATATCGCTGTGACTGCTGAGCCACTGCTCCAGCCCCTGACTACTTTTATTTTTGACATTTAGTAAGCAATACATGATATTTTCCCCACTTTGGCTCCCCAGAGAACTAGACCCCTAATAACTTGTAGGTATTGTTTCCACACTTTTATGAATAGAATTAATATAAACTGAGGAACATAAGGTTCAAAGATGCTATGAAAGTCTGCAGGTGATTGAAATTACCTTTGGTGGAGGAATCAAAACAAACATCATGAAGCTAATATCATTGAAGATGAACATCTTTTTTTTTTTTTTTTCAGGACTGAGGACCAAACTCAGGGCCTTGCGCGTGCTAGGCAAGTGCTCTGCCACTGAGCTAAATTCCCAACCCCGAAGATGAACATCTTTAGGTCAGCAATGTGTAACAACAACTGTAAAAATCCTCATGCCATTTTTGTGTGGTTATTCTACTTCAAACTTAATCATCGCAAAGTTATCCATCTTAATGTTTTTTATAACAGCAAAGCAATGTTTTGAAAATAGGAAAAACCAAACTTTTGCTAGAAAGCTACACAGACATTAGAATAACTTTGAAAGTATTTGTTTTCTGTACCATTAGCTTCAATTATCTTTTTTTTTCTTTATACCTTAACTAAGAATAATTTCACTCAACTATGAATTTCCTAATTTTTGTTTTTTATTTTTTGGTACTAAGGCTTGAACTCATGGACATTCTACCACTGAGCTGTGTCCCCAGGACTTTTAATTTTTTATTTGGAGACAGAGTCTTGCTAAGTTTCTGAGGCCGGCCTTAAACTTGCAATCCTCTTGACTCAGCCTCCTGAGTAGCAGGGATTATGGGCATGCACCACGCTGACTGGCTTTTATATCATTTGAAAAGCATTACATTAGTCAGATTACAGACTTTGTGTATATATCTTATTGACTCCAATTAAACTGTAAACTGTTGAAGTGGGGAACTTTGTCTTGTGTGTGTGTGTGTGTGTGTGTGTGTGTGTGTGTGTGTTTTAACATAGTATGCACTGTTAGATTTTTGAAGAGAAGCACAGATGAGAAAGACAAAGTCCCTCAAATGAATTTCGGTCACTATGGTGTAATTAAATAGCACCAGCTTCCCCCTCCACCCCCAACACACTGTTTGAATTTCAATTACTATGGTATGCTGTCAGCAACTAATTGCATAAAGTACAAACTTTGTTGCTGGGCACAAGTGAAGTATGCAGTAGTATTCAGGAGTGACTGAAGACTGGGGCTGCTCTGCCAGATCCTTTCTGGAAGAACTCCCACTCTCCTTCAAGGTTTTTATTTATTTATTTTTTTATGTTTTAAATTGTGGCAAACAATACATAGCATAAGATATATTCTCTTAGCCATTTTTAAAGTATATAGTTCAGGGGCTGGAGCAGTGGCTCAGCGGTTTCGGTGCTTGCTTGGCAAGCACGAGGACCCAGGTTCAAACCCCAGCACCACGTACACAACTAAGTGTTGGAGCAGCAAAAGCTATGTTAAAAACTAAATAAAGTTGTTTCTCTCTTTCTCTCTCTCTTTAAAAAAAAATAAATAAAAGTATATAGTTCAGAGATATTTACTATACTTAAATTCTTTTTTTTTAAAGAGAGGCTTAGTGAGAAAGAGAGAGAGAGAGAGAAAGAGAAAAACAATTTTTATTTAGTTTTTCATGTGACTTTTGTAGCTCCGAGACTTGGTTGTGTACATGGTGCTGGGGTTTAAACTGGTGCACTCACGCATGCCAGGCAAGCTCTGTAACCACCGAGCCACTGCTCCAGCCCCATACTTAAATTCTTTTTTTTTTTAACAGAATTTTTTTTTTTTTTTAAAGAGAGAAGGACAGTGAGAGAGAGAGGGAGAGAGAGAATCAATTTTTATTGAGTTTTTCACATGGCTTGCGTTGCTCTGACACTTAGTTGTGTACATGGGTGCTGGGGTTTGAACCCCTGTAAGTATGCATGCCAGGCAAGCGCCGTGACACCAAGTCACCGCTCCAGCCCCATACTTAAATTCTTTTATAAAAATTCTCTGAAAAATTTTCATAAAATTGAAACTTCATACTCATCCAACAATTTCCTGCTTTTCCCTTCCCCTCAGCCCTGGGAAACCACCAATTCTTTTCCCCCAATGATTCTGACTACTCTAGATATTGCATACAAAGAGAATCATACAATATATGTCCTTTTGTGACCCTTCAGGTATGTTGTGTACCTCATTTGTCAGTAGCCACCTCACAGAGGGAGGGTAAAGGAGAGAGCTGTATTGATATAAACTTACTTTTCTTAGTCTTTTAAGAAAAACATTATTTTTTTTTTAAAGAGTGAGGGAGGGAGAGAGAGAGAATCAATTTTTTTTTTTTTTAAAGAGAGAGGGACAGTGAGAGATACAGAGAAAGAGAGAAACAACTTTATTTAGTTTTTCACATGGCCTTAGTTGCTCCAACACTTAGTTGTGTACGTGGTGCTGGGGTTTGAACCCAGGTCCTCGTGCTTGCCAGGCAAGCACCGAAACCACTGAGCCACTGCTCCAGCCCAAATCAATGTTATTTATTCATCTGGCCTTTGTTTCTCTGACATTTAGTTGTGGATGTGGTGCTGGGTTTGAACCCAAGTCCTCATGCATGCCAGGCAAGTGTTCTAACTGCTGAGCAACCACTCCAGCCCCTAAACAAAAACTTATAAATAAAAATTCTCACATTTTCTTTATCCAGCCCAACTCATTGTCAGTGCCCTCTAGCAAGAAATCACCAGGATTATATCTGTAGTTGAACAAGCTGAATTTCTCATTGCAACAGGGAAACCCCACATCATGGGAACCCTGGTGTGTTTCAGCAAGAGGGTGTTCAAACAGACTTATTAAAGGATTTGGACTTTGGATTGGGTGATTTTGAGAAAGAGCTAAGGAAGCAGAATTTGCTGTACGTGATTGCTGGCAGGAAACGAGGGCAGTTTTATAGTTGAGTATCTCAATAAATTTTATCTATAGAGTGGGCAGGCAAGAACAAGCAGAAAACTGTTGTTGGTAAAGAAGCGGGAGGCACCTATCTTAGAGGGGGATGCTTAGTGTCTTGTGAGGTTTCCACTCTTTCTTTCTTTTGGTTAGTTCTTAGACTTCGTTATTCTAACATGATGGAGTAGATTTGTTCTGACCCACTCTATAATGGTCTCGGAATGTCCTTCTTCAAGTTGATGTCCTGTGAGATTGTGAACATGCAACAGCGGAGCGTGTTCCTAGCTCAAAGGAACGTGGTGAGCATTAACTGAGATAAAACATCCAGAGTGCTGAGCACATTAATTCTTCTCCAACAAGAACTCATGTTAGCGTTATCTGACTCTAATTAGCTCTGTCTCATGGAGAGCCAGGGAGACAGTTTCTTTTATTCATTTAGGAAACAGTGGGTAACGCTTGTTGCCAGGCACTGTGCTGAGCTTACGGCGATCAGTAAGTCCTAGGTGGCACTGCCCTGGCAGAACCTGCAGTGTGGCATGGGTGTCTTACAGTTAAATAAGAGATTTAACAGAAGGTGAAAAGCTCTATGAAAGAAGAACCATCCCCAGGAAAAAGTGATGCTTATGATGATATCTAACAGAGGAATAGGAGTTATCTGGAGGTGTGCTCTAGATAAAAGGAACAGCATAAACCCAGAAGGAAGAGCAAGAGAGAACATGGCATAGCCTGTTCATTGGTAAAAGAAGCAAGCAAATCGAAAGACAAGGGCAACAAAGAGAAAATACTCTCACTTGTTAATCACGCCGTATATGAAACAATTTCTTTTCCATCTTGCACATAATTTTGTGTGCCACTGCAATAGTGATTACTGCTCATTAATTAATTAATGATGATACAATGCTTTGAACATACAAAGTGCAGCACATTTGCTAACAAATGTTGATTAGCATGATTGCTATTTCATTGTAGCCTCTGTTTACTATCTGCATTTGGACTTCCAACTGTCTGCTTGCCTTCATGCACCAAAGACAGCTGCTTCGCATTAGGGTTGATTTAGTGACTATTTTTGGCCTTTCCTTCTCTGAGTTGTGAATGATCTCAGGAATGACTATTAATGGAAAGAAAAATGTTGTCTGAATTACTTCCAAGGTCCTTTCCTAACAAGTCATTCTGCAATGTCTACTACTTTCCCAGTTTCTGATACGCTAGTATCTGGCTAAATAAGTATTGGGAGTCTACACTGCTGAGGCATGGAGTGAAGCAAATGCCCAAGGGCTAATTTTGGTTATTTTAGTATATAAATTTTCTTGGTTGGTGTTCACCAAATAAACTAACTTTCATGGATTCCACCCCTAATATTACACATAATTTCCAGATTAATAGCTGACTAATTGGGATTCTAAAAACTCCTAACTTTTCCCTTGATAAAAGACTTCAACGCTATTGTTTTATGTCATTATAAAAATAAAATACAGAAAACAATGCTGCTGAGTTTCAATTGTTGATGAACATCCAAACATAGTTTGCAAATTATTATGAGACTTACATAAAGCATAATTTTTAAATTCTTATTGTTTCTGCAATAACCAGAATTAGTACATGTGAGTGGCAGTATCCTATTGATTAAAATCCCTTTGGCTAACAGTAATAATTTTATCAAAATGTAGAGTTTAATTCAGACTGAATGAGATTTCTGGTGAAATGTTCTTCTTTTTCTGGAGAAATCAGTTTTGGGTTGTCCAGTGTGCTTGACCGGCTGGCAAGATAAACCCATGGAAATGTGGCTTGCAAAGGCTGAAATAGTATACTACAGGTGTTAAATGCTTGCCACTGTTGTTTGGTTTAACACATGATCCTGATCATCACAAGCTTACTTGTGGCAGAGGAGAAAGACAAATTCACAAATATGCTTATATTAAATTGAGCAGATTGTGGAAAGTGCAGTAGAAGATGACATAATTTTTTTTTTTGGGCGGGAAGTGAGAGCGAGAGAGAGAAAGAAAGAATCAATTTAATTTATTTGTTCATCTGGCCTTTGTTTCTCCAACATTTAGTTGTGTACGTGGTGCTGGGGTTTGAACCCACATCCTTACACACACCAGGCAAGTGCTCCAACTGCTGAGCTACCACTCTAACTGCCGAGCTACCTCTCCCACTGCTGAGCCACCGCTCCAGCCCCAGAAGATGACATAAATTCTTGATTAAAAAAAAAGCAGAGAAGGGGAGTGATTACTTTGTACTGGATAGTTTTCATAGTAGAGGAGAATTATGGAATAGGCCTTAAACAGGAAGTAGTTCAAATAGCCGAGATGGGGTGGCAAGAGGGAAAACATTCACCGAGTTGGCAATGGTATTGAGCAAGAACATGGAGGGAAACTGCAAATGGGTGCTCAGTCCATGTATTCTATCTCTAACCTATCTTTAGATATAAAATATTTATTGACAGGTGAAGACTTACTATTGTTATTTCATTAACTTTTTTTCCTGGCTGCTTTGTAGATCATTTGTTCCTTTCATAATTTCTTGCTGTCTTCCTTTGTAATCTGATGATTTTTTTCCTGTAGTGTTATGCTTTGATTCCTTTTCTTTTTTTGTGTATCTACTATAGGATTTTGGTTACTAGGAGACTTACATAAAGCATAGTTTTAATGGTCCGTTTTGAACAGACAACTTCAATCACATGTAATAGCTCTACACTTTTATTTCCCCTCACACATTTTATACTTTTGTTGTTACATTTATGTAATTTTGTGTTGTGTATCCATTAACAAGCTATTGTAACTATAGTTATTTTTAATACTTTTATTTTTAAGCCTTTATACTAGAGTTATAGATGACATATATAATTATAATATTAAACTATTCAAAATTTTACTGAATATTTGCCCTTAGCAGCAAGTTTTTTTTTTTTTTTTTTTTTTTGAGAGAGACAGAGAAAGAGAGAAACAACTTTATTGAGTTTTTCACATGGCCTTCATTGCTCCAACACTCAGTTGTGTACGTGGTGCTGGGGTTTGAACCCGGGTCCTCGTGCTTGCCAGGCAAGCGCCGAAACCGCTGAGCCACCGCTCCAGTCCCAGCAGCAAGTTTTATGCTTTTCTATGTTATTAATTAGAGTCTTTTTGATTTAACTTTTAGCATTTCTTATAACGAAGATCTAGAAACAAAGAACTCCCCTTTGTTTTTTTTATTATTAGATGTACATAGAGATACAATTGAGGGGGAAACATTATCAAACCATCAATAACCAATGCACATATATTTAGTT
The DNA here is from genome assembly GCA_004027875.1 of Aplodontia rufa. Lineage (NCBI taxonomy): Eukaryota > Metazoa > Chordata > Mammalia > Rodentia > Aplodontiidae > Aplodontia > Aplodontia rufa. The sequence continues at coordinate 14,075 of PVKS010004217.1, read as the reverse complement.
ATCCAGGGCTAATGCCAAATCATGGATGCCCAGCTTGGGTTTTCCCTGTTGCTGTATCCCCCAGAAGAACTCTTGCGTTAAATGGGTATCTCGTGGATGAGTGAGATCTGCTTCTGAGATGGTTCCCCCATATTCCCACTCTCCAGTCTCCTAGGAGTTCTTCATACACCCTCCTTCTTTCCCTTCCCCCTCCCTACACCTCCAAGTATCCTAGGCAGCCCTCCCCCTATTACGCTGAGAATCATACAATTTGAAGTTATTATTAGCTTAGCCGTCTAACCTACTGCTTCCCCATGTATTCTAGCTTCCCGAGATGAGAGAAACCATTCGGCCCTTGAGTCTCTGAGATTGGGATATTTCACTGAGCATAATTCTTTCCATCTCCATCCATTTGACTGCAAAAGCCATAATATCATCTTCTTTAATGGCCGAGTAGAAGTCCATTGTATATAAGTACCAAAGTTTTTGTATCCACTCCTTGAGTGAGGGGCCTCTGGGTTGGTTCCCTCAGCTTTTGTTTGCCTGGAAAAGTCTTTATATCTTTCTCATTTCTGAAGGACAGCTTTTTGGGTAAAGTATTCTTCATTGGCAGTTGTTTTTCTTCATTTTATTAGCTCGCCCTCCTGACCATCAAGGTTTCTGCTGAGATATCTGCTGATGGCCTTAAGAGGATTCCATTGTATGTAACAAACCTCTTTTCTCTGCTGCTTTCAAACTTCTCTTTATTTTTAACTGTTGACAGTTTTATTTTGATGTGTCTTAAGTAGGCTTTCTTTGGGAAATTGGGCACTTTTGAGTTTCTTATGCCTAGATGTCCATATCTCTCCTCAAATTTGGGATGTTTTCAGTCATTATTTCCCTAAGCAAGCCTTCAGTCTCTTCTCTTTTCTTTCCTTTTAGAACTCTCATAATTCATGTTAGCTCTTGCTCTCTCTCTCTCTTTTTTGTTTTAGAGAGAGGGAGGGAGGAAAGAGAAGCAACTTTATTTATTTTTTCATCTGGTCTTTGTTTCTTCAACACTTAGTTGCGTATGTGGTGCTGGGGTTTGAACTCGGGTCCTTGCACATATGAGGCATATGCTGTACTGCTGAGCCACTTCTCCAGCTTCTGTGTTAGCTCTCTTCATGGTGTTAAATAAATCCCATGATACTTCATTTCTTTCTTTTTTCTTTTCTTTCTTTCTGTTTTTTTTTTTTTTTAAGAGAAAGGGACAGTGAGAGATAAAGAATGAATCAATTTTATTTAGTTTTTCATGTGGCCTTCATTGCTCCAAGACTTTGTTGTGCACGTGGTGCTGGGGTTTAGTCTTGTATACTCATGCACTCACGCAGGCCAGGCAAGCCCAGCAACCACCTAGCCACTGCTCCAGCCCTCCTTCATTTCTTTTTGCTCCTTTTTCTTTTTTCTTCTGTGAATAATCTCAAATGCTCGTTTTTGAGTTTGCTGACCCTTTCCTTTGCTTGATCAAGTCTGCTGTTGAAATTTTAGTTTAGTCATTATATTATTTAGTACCAAAATTTCTGTTTGGTTCTTTTTTAATTTTCCATCTCTTTGTCAAACTTTTAATTTTGTTCTTGCATTTTTCCTGATATTGTTAAATTATTCATCTATATATCCTCTTGTGGCTTATTGATTCTCTTTAGAATAATTTTTTGAACTGTTTGTCAGGAAATTCTTGGATTTCCATTTCTTTGTGGTTGTTTACAGAAAATTTATTGTTTCTTTGTAGTGCCATATTTTCCTGATTATTCATGATTATTGTAGCCTTTTGTACTTGTCTACACATTTGAAGAAGCAGTTACTTCTTCCAAACTTTATAAACTGTCTTTGGTAAGGAAGACCTTCATCCATGGAGTAAGGGCCCAGTGAAGCATGATTTGGCACTGGTTCTACTGGGGCAGGGAACCCTATGTGGAAGCATGTTGTAGTTCTGGGTTCAGAGGATGTCTTCTCAGTTTTGGCACTGAAGTCTGTGGGGTGTCCACAGTGGCTGCAAGGGCTCTTGGAGCTCTCAGCAGCACCTCCAGGTCCAATAGCAAGGGACAGCAATATGCATGTAGTTGGCTAGCGGGGCAAACTTCAAACAAATGCATCATGGTGAATTAGGGCCAGTGACAAGGGCCAGGGCCAACTGTGAGCATATGTATTATAGTGAGGGCTAGCTGTATATGTATACAAAGCTCCTGGGCTGGCATCATGCACATGCACGGCTGCAGGGGTCAGCTGTGGACACGTGTGCAGCATCAGGGGAAGCTCAAGCAGGATAAGGAGCTCATGCAATTGGAGTCTGTGAAGGCAAATAACTACAGGGCCTTTGTCCACAAAGGCTGCTTGGGTCCCCTTTGGAGCAGACTGTTGAAATCCATGACAACAAATACGGTGGGTCCTCAGTGGTGAAAGCTGCATGGAGTCTATAGGAGCTTGTAGAGCTGTTAAAGTACTCCACAGCGAAAGCTGCTGGGATCCTCTGTAGAGCAGACTATTGAGGATAACAGTGTCACCCACCACATGACTGATAATGATAGCCTTTGCCCTTCTTTTTTGTGCCTTACTACCTTTCAGTGTTTTAGCTATGCCAGTCTTCCCAGTGGTCTAGGTGGGGTGAAACCAAGATGGTCCTTCAGGCAGTACCCTGAAAGTGTGGGGAAGCTAGTCATTAACTTGGCTTTCCTTTACTCTGTGAGGGAACTCATGGGCTGGGGAATTCCTTAACGCAGTAGTGTTGGGCAAGGGCATGGTGTGTTACAGGAAAAATGAAACTATTTTCCCTACTCATTTTGTGCCATATTTCTTGGGATTTTTGCTCTATTCTGTAACTGAAGCTTCTGAACTGGATGGTTGAGCAGTTCTAGAGCCATTTTCCTTCTTGGGGTGTCTAATTGCTTAGTATGGTGGGGACAAAGCCTGAGATATCCTATTGCATCTTACCATATCACATCTGATCTCTCATTAGAAAGGATGACCCGCATATCCCAGTCTTGTTGGGATTGTCTCAGTTTACACCTTCTAACCTATGATAACCATGACAGGCTGAATAATGTCCCCCAAAGACGTCCATGTCTTAATTCTGAAACCTGTGAATTTGTTACCTTTCCTGGTAAAGGGGACTAAACAGATGTGGGGAGATTATCTGGGATTATTTGAGTAGGCCCAATGTAATAACAAAGATATTTATGAAAAAAGGCAGGAGGATCAGAGTAGGTAACAAGAAATGTGATAATGGAAGCATGAGATTGGAGTGATGTGAGATAAGGCCACAAGCCAAGATATGCAGGTGGCCTCTAGAAGCTGCCAAGGACTAGGAAACAGATTCTCACCATGGAGCCTCCGGAAAGAGCCAGCCCTGCAGACATCTTGGCTTTACCCCAGAAAGACAGATTTTGAACTTCTGACCTCTGTAATCATAATAAGTTTGCGTTGTTTTAAGTCTCTAAGGTTTAATAATAAGTTTGCAATAGGTAACTAATACACTAATTATTATACTGAGTCCCTGTATACTCTCAAAAGTAGCCTGGTTCAGGGATAAATAATAGGTTTATTCTATGCATAAATCACAGGATCTTACAAATCCATGGCTCTGTGAAGAGCCATTTTAGGAAGTAAAATTTAGACCCCTCTATTCTGATTACCAGGGAGTATCCCTTGGTGGTCTATAATTGGATCATGTAAACATCCACATGAGGAATTACCAACTAACCATATTAGATTGGGTGAGGGTGAAGAGGGAGCAAATGGGGAGATGAGATGTTACACGGAATCCTTACTTCAACAGCCTTGGGTGTTCATAAATCCAAGGGATATTTTGTTTGTTTGTTTTTGCAATGGGGATTAAAACCAGGGGTGTTTTTTACCACTAAACGATATTCCCACCCCTTTTTGTTTTGAGACAGGGTCTCACTAAATTGCTTAGGACCTCACAAAATTGTTGAGGCTGGTCTTAAACTTGCCATCCTCTTGCCTTGGCCCCCAAATTGCTCATATTACAGGAGTATGCCACCATGCCTGACCAAATTATTTCATTATTTGAATGGACAGCTGTTTTTGTTCTATTTTGTGTTGTTTTGTTTTTGCAGTACTGTGGTTTGGGCTAGGCAAGCACTCTACCACTGAGCTAAGTCCCCAGCCGCCACTCCATGGGACCTTAACAAAAAGCTTAAATTGGCTTAAAGCATTCTTTGTTCTGTTTGCTGGACATTGAAATAGGAAATAAAGTTTGTGGTGAAACATTTTCAGAAGTAAATTTGTAAAACATTTGTGAACATTTGCCTTCTAGATCCATGTAAACTCTTAGGAAGTTCATTTTTCCAGTAGCATCATCTGTCAGATCATTTTCCAGAAAGACATGGAAAAGTTATTTTCATCTAAATAATCTCAATTATATCTACTATTTTTAAATAAATGCAATGAGTTCTAATGTCATAATTTTTTTTTTTGTTTTTTTTTAGAGAAACAACTTTATTTAGTTTTTCACATGGCCTTAGTTGCTCCAACACTTAGCTGTGTACATGGTGCTGGGGTTTGAACCCGGGTCCTTGTGCTTGCCAGGCAAGCGCCGTAACTGCTGAGCCACCACTCCAGCCCTAATGTCATAATTTTTAAATGAAAAAGGTTGTTTCAATAGTATAGTCAGAAATGAAAAAAAACAAAACAGAAACCCTGCAGTTAATTTCTATACTTCTATAATGCTTGAGGGATTAAATTGCTACTTTTTTTTTATTTTTAAAATGTTTTGATTTTTCAAGGATTTCCCACAATTTTCTGAGACAGTCTTTGTAGGAGAATTAATTTGAGATGGTAGCTCATTCATACATATGCCATAATGGTGTCCTGTCCCAGTACATGATATAATAGAGAAATTCATCTCAGTGATGACTAAGTAAATTAATTCTATCTTTATGACACTACAAAAGCTGCCTAGTACAGTCTGGTTATTTCTTTTCTTTTTTTTTTTTTTTAAAGAGAGAGAGGGACAGTGAGAGAGACAGAGAAAGAGAGAAATAACTTTATTTAGTTTTTCACATGGCCTTAGTTGCTCCAACACTTAGTTGTGTACGTGGTGCTGGGGTTTGAACCCGGGTCCTCGCGCTTGCCAGGCAAGTGCAGAAACCACTGAGCCACCGCTCCAGCCCCCAGTCTGGTTATTTCTTGAGCATTTAGATTTGTTCAAATGATGATATAAAATCAGTGGTTAAATTATATACTTATTTTTCAGAAAGATATTAAATGATGTATTTTTATATCTTAAGATCTTATAAAATAAACCCTAAGAAAATTGTCCTTTGGGCTTATAAGTGGACAATTTTTAGCCTTTGATATATATCAACTAGATAAACTGCAGGGAAATGATTTTATATCCTTTGTCTATATCCATTAGATACATCATAGAGAAAAGTCAATGGAAGAAACAAAGAAAATGAAGTAGAAGAAAACTAAAAATAAGATTATGAAACAACATAAATTAAAGTATAACTCTAGTCATTTATGAGCAAACTCAGAAAAAGTAAATAATTGAAGAATCATTTTCTAGAAAAGTTCAAACACGGGTATATTTTATTTGTGGTGAAAGGTTTCTTTACCAATATTCAAGGCTCAGAAGTAAAAATATTAGATTAAAAATCTGGAAATAAAATAATGGTAGACAATGACTGGGAAAAAGTCATAAGTTATAAAAAATGGTATCGAAATTTTAGTTTTAGTAGTAACTGGTAGACTGAATCTCACATGTGCAATAAATAGTAGACTGAAAGTCATTCTGAATTGTAAGTGAGCAGGAACTAAGTCCACATAATTAGGACTACCCTTATTTTAACCATTTTCATCTTTCACTGTATTAAATGATTTTGGGGGGATGAATAGACTTTCATGAAAAGAAACAAACACCACCAAGTGAACAGAAACAACCTAGTTTGTCCTAATACATATTTCCAGAATTTTCTGAAATCTCTTTCAAAGATAACATTTTGGAATTGCCAAACAAGATATTCCACAGGTAAGAAGAAGACAAATGATGTTCAAATAGAGTTTAATTGCTTTGGAATTTTAGATACTTCATATAATTGAGGTCACTTATTAGTCTCCATTTTTAGATTTTGTAAAACACTAACTGGATCTTTTGGGTAATAGGCATATTTCTGAAATTTGTGGGTTGTATTTGTAACATACCAGAGGAAAGAATTTATGACAATCAGAGCCACTCAACAGCCTGGGCAAAGAAATAAGTGGGGATGACTCAGAGGTCGCATAAATGTACAAAGTGCTCTGTGGGCGTATGTAAAAGCTGTGAAATGTAAAGTCACATAATCCATGTGTTTTATATTTTGTATATTTTATGTTTATAAATGTATCATTGCAATTAAGAGTAATTACATTTATGACACAATTGGACTTACAAGTACAAATCTGGATATTTTAATAAAGTTCCTAAACTTTCATATTTTATATCAGTATCAGTGGGTGACTGATTACTAACAGTCATATAAGATAGGCCTTAAAGTATAAGAAAGGTAAACAAGTTGTTTTCAGTTTTTTAATTTTTAAAATTTTTTTGCAGTACTGAGGATTGAACCCAGGGGCTCTCTACCTCTGAGTCACTTCCCTAGACCTTTTTTATTCTTTATTTTGAGGCAGAGTCTTTCTAAGTTACCGAGGCTGGCCTTGAACTTTTAATTCTCCTATCTCAGTCTCTGGAGTTGGCTGGGATTACAGGTGTGTGCCATTACACTGGGCAAGAAATGTAGGCAAGTTTTGAACCATAAAATATGAACAGCAGGGGCTGGAGCCCTGGCTTGGCTAGAGCAGTGGCTTAGCAGTTACAGTGCTTGCCCAGCATTTGCAGGTACACAAGTTCAAACCCCAGCACCCACATACATAACTGTCAGAGCAGTGAAAGCCATGTGAAAAAGTAATAAAAATTGATTCTCTCTCTCTCTCTCACTGTCCTTCTCTCTTTAAAAAAAATATGAACAGCAAAGAATGCCTATTGAATTAACTCAATATAAGTCCAGTTTAGGGGCTGGAGTGGCGGTTCAAGCAGTTGGAGCACTTGCCTAGCATGTGCAAGGACCCAGGTTCAAACCCCAGCACCATATACACAATTGTCAGAGAAACATACACACACACACACATACACACAAACACACATACCCAAAAAACCCCCCAGATAAATAAAATTGATTCTCTCCTTCTTGCTCTTGCTCTCTCTCTCTCTCGCTCTCTCTCTCTTAAAAAGCTTTATTTCCCAGAACTCATACTTCCCTCAATATATGAAAAGTGCATCTGATGAATAACTTTTTGGATATAATCAATATATGAAGTATTTTATCACACACACACCTCTACAAGCTAAAAAATCTTGAAAGTTTGTGTATCATTTACTAGAGATGAAACCTAGATTTTATATCTGGAAAGAATCTAAGAACATGTCTCTTCTGAGCTCTTTATGATTTGGAACCTGAGCCTCCAAAAGTAATTTCATAAGCTTAGGTCCAACAAACCACTAGGAAGCAGAAAATGTCATATCACAGGTAAACAAGGCTAATCACAGAATGTGCCTCCTTTCTTTCTTTCTTCCTATTTTTCATTTTCTTTCCTTCTTTCTTGAAGTACTGGAGATTGACTTTGGGGTGCTCTACCATTGAGCTACAGTCTCAGGTGTTTTTTTTTGGAGACCAGCTCTCCCTGAGTTCCGGAGATTGGCCTTGAACTTGTAATCCTTCTGTCTCAGCCTCGTGAGTTACTGAAATTATAGAAATGAGTCACCACACCCAGCCAGAATGTTTAATCAGCTTTTGTTGCATGTGCATGGAATCTCTAACTCTTAGTATTATAGAATTAGAGAGATGTTATGGAATAATGTGATGAGAATTAATCTAGGAATCCAGAGGCTTCTATTTCTCTCTTGGCTTCCGTATCTTTTGGCAAGATATCACATTTATAAACTAATGATAATCATACCTATAACATGCTTCAAGTGATACATGATTAAACTTTATGAAGTATAAAACATAAGATACCATCATCATTATCTTTTTAGATATGTAAGTACATGTGTTAGAATTTTTTGGTTTTATTAGAACCATGGGGGGGGGACTCTCATGAGTTTAAATCTCTTTAGTGAAGAGAATATAGTCTAAATCTTTTGTAAAAGCCTTACAAGGTTGACTTGTGAAGAATATACCCACCTATATGCTTGCAAGCAAAGTGAATTTTTTACAAGCAATAACTGGAATGTACACATTCCAGTTTCCTCCTGTACTTACTGATTCTTTCCATAAAGCTTTTCAAAGCTCTTTTTTCCTAGGTAGCCACTCTTCATTTGTCTTAGTCCAATGGGGTTGTTTTAGCAAAATACTATTGTCTGGGTGCTTATAAAGAAAGAAATGTATTTCCACTGTTCTGGATTCTGGGAAGCCCAGGACAGTGTGCCTGCAGGTATGGTGTGTGGTAAGGTCCTGGTCCTGGCTCACAGAAGTCTTCTCACTCTGTCTTCTCGTGTTGGGAGGGGGAAATGAAGTTCTTTGGGCCTCTGTTGTTAAGGGCACTAAGCCCATTTCTACTCACCTGCAAATGTTTCCCCTCCTAAGAAAATCATGTAAGTTTCAGTACATGAGTTTTCTGTGAACACATTGGGGCCATAACACTCTTAATACTTGACAGGTGCTTATTACAAGTCTTGCCCCTGACCTCTGGTAGTACATTTCCTGGCTCATTCTCATATGCTTCCTTTTTACATGCTGGGATTTACTGATTCCTACCTGTAGATTCAGCCTTGCCTCAGGGTCTGAAATCAATTAATGAATCTTGTTGTAAGATAAAAGAACTTGATCCATTCACTTTTGTTATTTATGTTTATGCTTGAGTTTTGGCAGCCAGGCTCTGTTTTCTTTGAGATCAAGCTCCAGTTTATATTCCAGTTCTAGTCTTTGAGAAGCTGGATCTTATAGAAGGTTTCTCCCCATAAGAATATTCTCTGAAAATTATTGCCACCATTTTTAAAAGAATGATTATTACTGTGATGAAAACACATTGAAATAGTAGTGGAAAACCAAAATATTGAGGAACTTGGGAGAGAATTGGGTAATAGCTCCCTTTTAACTACTTATTATGCCACTAAGCTCAATCCCAAGTCCTTCCTGTATGTGCCATGTTGGAAACTAGCTCAGAACCTCAGTTCCATACCTATATTGCTGCTAGATATCCTTGATGTCACTTATGTATGTATTTCAATCTCTAAGTTATATATGCTTTCACCTTATTTTCAATCGTTAACACACTCTGATGACATCTTGCTGGATTTCTTTGTCATTGACTGCATCTCTAAAGCACCATATATTGTCTATTAATATGTTGGAATAATATAGTGTTGTTATCTTGACTATCCTTCCTTGGAGCATTATCTACCTGGTCCTGATTTAAACTCCTTCACTCTCAAAGAGTCATTTGACCTGCGTACTACTGTCTCTGAAAGGCAATAGTGGTAGGTAGTGGTATGGTTGATTGGAGGTGTTATGGGCGCAACAGGATTGAAAATCATTTTAAAAATGGTTTAGACAGTTTTCTGGGAGTTCGTACTGAGAAAAGACACTCAGAATATCAGGCTGGCAAAATAATAAGCCACCATCTGTTCTTTCTTTCTTTCTTTCTTTTTCCTTTTCTTTTTTTTTTTTTTTAAGAGAGAGGAAGAGAGAGAGACAGAATCGATTTTATTTATTTTTTCATCTGGCTTTTGTTTCTCCAACACTTGTTGTGTATGTGGTGCTGGGGTTTGAACCTGGGTCCTTGTGCATGCCAGGCAAGAGTTCTACCACTGAATTACCACTCCAGCCCCGATCTTACCATCTTAATTCTTCTTCTTTTTCTTTTTTTTTTTAAATGAGATGGGAGGAGGGGAGAATGAATCAATTTCATTGAGTTTTTCATGCAGCTTTCGTTATTTGGACACTTTGTACGTGGTGCTGGGGTTTAAATCTGCATCCTCTCACGTGTCAGGCAAACACTGTAACTGCTGAGCCACCACTCCAGCCCCGAGGTCCAGTCTTTCTACCCACACCTTGATTGGTTATTTTAAGTGGGCTGAATCGTCTGCCTTGCCCTGAGGGCAACTGCTAGATACATGACAGCTTGAGAAGTCTGCAAGTAGTTTCCACTGAAGTTAGAAAGATGTGTACCTAGGTCATGAAGGGTGGATCTAGATGGCTCTCCACAGTATGCACATCCCGCCACAATACATGGACATGAATAATGTATCCAATGCACACATCTGCATACACATGCATCTGACACACATGCAGCTCTGCTGCTGTTGATCATGGTACCTTGACCTCACTCAACGACTTGATCCTTTAATTTAAATACAAAATACCTCAAAAATGAAGTTTGTCCTATTTCAACAAGAAATCTCAAGTTCAAATCAGGCTATTTTATACTCAGCATCAGAAGTCATTTTAGAGTCTTAAAAATAGCATTCTCCCTACCTCCACATTCTTACTACTACCCCACAGCTACATCAAAAAGCTTTTATAATAAATTATCTGAAATGTTTCTAAAGGCATTTCTTTCACAGGGAGAACAATACCCTCATGTATAAAAATCTATATCTCAGCTAATGGCAAAGGATTACACTGACTAAAGGCATAATGAGGTCACTGTGTTAGGTTAATACAAGATATTTCTCTTTAGCCTTTTGGACCTAAGTGTCAGAGTGGTTTTTTCCTCTGTGTTAAAAATCCTATATTCTTCCTCACTTATAATAAAAAAAAATCCCATTATAGTAGCACCCTGACCATAATCTCTAACCTTGGACTCAGTTGTCTAGTCCATTTTTACTCCCAGTTGACATTGTCAAAGAAATATATTAAAAAAAAAGATTTTTGATGATGCCAGATGGATTCTAATTCTTATTTTTTATTATAAGGTATTTGTTACTGAATTAGTTGGATGAATTGGTTTCCTATCTTGTTGTGGAGATACAGCAAAATCATAGGTCTTATACTATGGCGGATTATATCTTCTTATAACCACTAAAATGAACATTTTAGAGGCAAACTATAATATATAATGAGGTTGAACTAATTAAAATGTGAGTAAGATTAGTTATCTAGAGCTGGTATTTTTCTTCAAAAAACATTTATTTTTTTTTCTCTGCCAGTCTGTCATGGTAGGGGTCAGATTTTCTAACAATAACTTTTGAAGGTGTCTAAGCCACTCTGAACCCAAATCCTAAATCCTTCCTTTAGATACACTGTAAATTCATTCTTATCATTTACCTTAGCATCATTACCAATAACTAATTAGTATCTTTGGCATTAAAGATGGACATTAAAGATAAAGTAATATGCTGATAGCTTTCGGAAGGATGTGAAATGAAATCAAAAGATAACATTTACTGAGTGACAGGCATTGTCCTAAAAGTTTTAACGTTTTAACAGTAATGTGAGGCAGGGATTATTTATGAATTTCCAAAGAAATCAAGGCACGGAGAGGAATGGTAACCTGTCCAAAGTCATATAGCTTGTAGCTTTCGATTTCAGCCCAGGGAACGTGATTCGATGGTTAATGGTCGTGACCATTACACCACAGTTGCTTCTAATTAAGAGAAAAAGTTTATATTTGCGTCCCACTTTTGTATTTTATAATATTTTATCTCTGATATATGTTCTTATTTCTATTTTTTTTGAATTATGAAAAAAGAAGCTATAGAAAAAATAGCAGTGGCCAAAACCCTATGATAAAAGTAGGAAGGCCAGACTTTAAACACAGTGACATGTAAGAAGCACTTGGATCATCTCTCAGCCTTTCCTTTTCAGTCCAGCATTTTTTGGGGTACAGTGAGGGATGAGGTCAAAACTGGGGGACTTGTTGGTAGTGCCCCTTTCACTGTCAAGTCAGGGACCTGGTCAGTTTTTCTACCTGAATCCAAGGATGAGGAAAAGGTACAAGTGACCCATCATCAGTCACATTTATTCTACTAATGATGTAAAACTAGTCAGTACTGACAGATAAAACATTTACATCTAGGAACTCACTCTTGCATTCTAAATGGCACCATGAAGCTCAGAAAGCATCCATGTCCAAACGAAATAATAAATTTATTTTGGGGGTATACAAGGGATTTAGGTCCTGGAAAAACTGACCTCAGTAAGAATTTAATACTTGTTATTCATATCTATTTCTCTTGACTGTTCCTTCAGAAGGGAAAAAGGAGCCAATTTTACATCTCTATTTGCCATTGATATTTTATCTTTTTAACGGTATTCTAGTGCACTGGGTCCAAAATCATCTTTCCATCACTAGCCAGGGGTTTTGAGTGTCAGTCTAAGATTTAATAAAGTAAATTATTTTTTTCCCACTGATAGAACATTTTCATTCCTTTTCGGTTGACATCCCCTCCCACTCCCAATTCAGTCAGCTGTTTTCTTTGAGCTCACTGCCTTAGGGGAAGAACATGACAAGCTGGGAAAGAAAAAACCAAATTGACTTCCTGCTTTTGGTCTAAAAAACCCTGTGGCTTCCTTCCAATGACTCCCCCAAAGAAAACACATCCCCTAAACCTGTACTGTAGAGACAGGTCCATTTCCTGTCTCTACAGGAAATGGACAGAGAGGCTATGGGATGAGAAGACGGCTGGGCCATAAAGGACCAATTCACCCAAGAATGAGGATTGTCTGGGAGAAGAGTCCTGTGTGTGGCATTGTGAGTGTCCAGGGCTTCCAGAGAGTGGAGTTTGTGTCCTCACCTCCCAGGAACTTTTCTAATTGCCTTCACCTTGGAACCTAGCAAGGATTTCCCTTGGTCCAGGCTAGGATTTAATTTGCTCACTACTGAGCATATTCATACTTTTGCTGAAAACCAACCTCTGCTCAGTTTCATTGTCCAAATGAGACCCTTTACACCCAAGTTTTCAGCATCTATAGAACATGGAGTCCTTGACAGTTTACATCAGGTTAGGGGAATGGGAAATCTGATGAAACCAACTCAGGGTTCCCAACACCCCACAAGTAGGGAAGATATAAAGTTGATACCTTTATTTGATTTTTTTTTTTAAAGAGTAAGCTACATTTTAAAAATTTTTTTAAAAAGAGAGAGAGGGAGGGGTTGGAGTGGTGGTTCAGCGGTTATTGTGCTTGCCTGGCATATACAAGGACGCCAGTTCGGACCCCAGCACCACGTACACAACAAAGTATTGGAACAAGGGTCACATGAAAAACTAAATAAAATTGGTTCTCTCTTTCTCTCTCACTCTCACACTCTTTCTCTCTTTAGAGAATCAGTTTTATTCAGTTTTTCATGTGGCTTTCATTGCTCTGACACTTCGTTGTGTTCGTGTTACGGGGGTTTGAAACCTCGTTCTCATGCATGCCAGGCAAGAGCCATAACCACTGAGCAACTACTCCAGCCCTGCTTTTTTTTTTTTTTTAAATCAAAGTAGATACCTTACTCGAGTGAGACTCAATAACATTTGTTCTTCTTTTTCCCTTTATCTTCTTCCTCTTCTGGATATTTCTTTTTAGTTTTTACTTCTTTTTCTTTGTGTATTCTTCAAATGTTGGTGTTCCTTAGTCTCCCTGATACCTGTTTTCTTTTCATTTTGCACATTTTGGTGGGTTAGTATTGGTGGTGAGCTCATTCACTCTCATAACATTTAGTATCATTAATATTGCAAAGATTCTTATAACTATTCTATTAGTCTAGACCAGTTCTAAGCTCCAGATCAACATATCAAAGAATCCAATGAACATCACTTTGATGTACCACAGATATTTCACTACGATTGGATTCCTCATATTTTTTTTATTTCCAACTTCCTTCTGCATCTTGAAGAATGTCTCACCATTCCCCCAGTTTTTTAGCTTAGACATTTGGCAATCATCTTTGTAGATTTTTCCCCTTCTCATATCCAGTTGACCTCCTAATTCTTATTATTCTTTTTTTTTTTAAACAACTTTATTTAGTTTTTCACATGGCCTTTGTTTCTCCAACATTCAGTTGTGTATGTGGTGCTGGGGTTTGAACCCAGGTTCTTGTGCTTGCCAGGCAAGCGTCGAAACCACTGAGCCACCGCTCCAGCCCCTTATTAT